>JAKUCV010001617.1:0-36642 GCA_028386065.3 Turnera subulata | reverse complement strand
CAGACACACCTAACCGGTGCAAGTCTTCCAGGGGTGCACCTACATCCCCTGGGCATGCTAAACAACATAATGTGACCCGAGGTACCCAACCCTCCTCGGGGCTACCAACCGACACCACAGTAGAATTTAGTATTTTATTCTTAATTAAACCTTTATATTTCTGTTTGAAGTACATTATGTCTTTCAGGGAAGTGTGTATATGCCCCTGTAACATCTGGGCCTTCGGCCCATAACCACATATTATTACGGTTGAGATACATTATGTCTTTCAGGGATGTGTGCACTGTAAGTGTCCCTGTTTCATCCGGGCCTGCGGCCCATAACCATACATCATCACCAAAGCATTTTACATATTATATTTCTTAGTAGTGTTTCATATAGAATTTAGGCAGGTGAATCAATCAAGCATACAATTCCAATCATCGCATGTAGCAACCAAGGCAAGTAAACAAACAAACCACACCAACATGCATTCACAAAACATATATAAAAAGACTTGTAATGTCACCTCAAAATGCGGATTATGACTTCTTCCCGATCCGAGTCTACAGCTCTCGAGATATCTCCCGTGCCTGAATACCGGTACATAATATAATCACTAAACCAATTTTAGAAGTAAAAACGTGCATGTATGCTAAAGGTACGCTCTTATCGAGTAACTCCCGTCCCTAACTATCAAATTGTAAGATTTCCGGGTCTAAGTCCAAAGGATATTTCCTCATCCATAACTCCAACAGTTGCGGGTCTAAGGTTCATCGATTTTAGTCCGTTAACGATTCTCGGGCCTAAAGCCCATTAAATCCTTAATCACAAATTCCGGGCCTTGGGCCCACTTCCTCAAGTCGTATTTTACCGATTATGAAAATGGGCTTCAAGCCCGTTCTTAAAGTCCGTGAATTTATTTATCCGAGTTTAGGTCTTAAGTTCGTAACTTAAGTCCAATTAAACATCCTAAGCTTCAAATTGAAATTATTGGGCCTGGGCTCGGTTTTTCCTAAAACCGTCCTAAAGCCATCCCGAGCCCAAGGTTAATCGGCCTAAAATCTATTCGTGTCGGTAGGTTCTCCCGGCCACACACTCTTTTCTCTCCGCTCTCGGTACTCCACAATTCATTAAATGAATAAATATAAACGTATTTTGGTAATTAAATTTCCCAAAAATTAAATACATGGCATAACCGAGACAAAACGAGGATAATACCGTCTAATACTCATAAAAACGAGAATTGTCGTCCGCCGGCAGAACCCGAGTCTTCGCCGGAAAAGTCCCCGAGCCCTCGCCGGAATAGTGCGCTCTCGCCGGATTCCGGTCAACTTCGCCGGAAAATTTTCAACAGCAACAAAATGAGCCACACAACAAACTGCCATCCACAACCAAACAACCAATTCAACAACTCACTAATCACATACACCTAAACGAATTTAGGAAAATCCTTACCGGAATAGTTGTACAGTAACCGGATCCGTCCAAGGCAACCGTAAAATGCAACACGAGCCTCAAAACCTCAGCTGGAAACAAACCCCAAACACCTAAATCATCCATACAATCCCCCAGCATCACAAATCGAATACTAGAAAGAATTTGAGACAAAGAATCCTTACCCAGAATAGATTGTTCACGAACAGAATCTGACCAGGCCCGTTGAACAGCCCAAAGCTCGAACCTGCAACACTGCTCAGACCGGAGTCCAACCGATTCCGTCCACGGCTGAACCCAAAACCCGCCACCAACCACTAGCAAAACACACGCGCGCCGCCACTACAACCCCTGTTCAATTTGGATCCCCCTGCCACAAACCGATTACCATATTCCACAATTGAGGCTTTACCCAAGAGTTCAACCAATCAACATAAATCCAACAACTCTAAAACGAAATTGAAAGGTGGATTGAACTCAAAATGCTTATCGGAAAGCAAATGGGTGCTCGTCTCTTCAAAATCCACCCAGCAGATTGCCCACGGCCACCGGTCGAACACCAACACCGTCCCTACGCTTATCCCTGCCGCCTGCAGCAACCACCCGTCGGTCCACCATCAACAAAACCCGCCAAGCTGGACCCCAAACACACCACCATCACGCCGCAGCACGCGACACACACACACGCACACACACACACACACACACACATCCGGTCAGAACCGACCACCGGGTAAACGAAGAGAGGACAAGGAAGTAGAGAAGGCGATGCTTACCGGAGAAGTCGAAGGCACGACTCACCGGTGGCCTCGTCGCCTCTGCATACGCCGGCCCTCGTCCCAGCCTCCTCTGCAACTCGTGGTGGTGGCGGCGGCTCTGTGTCCCTGCGACGGCGACACGAGAAGAGAACAGCAGGTGGCGTTGGTGGCGAGAAAGAAAGAGATGGAGGAGTGATGGGTTGGAATCAAACCGGAAAGAGGAGGAGAAGAAAAAGAAATCAGAAACGGAGAAAGGGAAAGGAGATGGTGGGGTTTGATGCCGTTGGCATCGTGGTGGAGTTGGTGAGTGGGGGACATGTCCGTTGCAGCCGGCGGCTGAGTGGGGGAGTAACGGTAGGAAGAAGAAAAGAAAATGGAAGAAGAGAAGAAGGAAGAAAAGTAAAAGAAAATGGAACAAGAGGAGAAAAGAGGCTCGGGCTAGGGTTGGCCGCCCGAGTGGACGACCTGTCGTCCGCTTAGGCGCGGTCAACCCCTTGCCTGGTCAACGTTTTTTTTTTTTAATCATCAAAACGACGTAGTTTCGACCGAAGACACAACGAGACCCCTGTTTCGTCCCGGAACATATCCCGATATCAACGAAACCCGAAGCATGAGAAATCTCAACTGAAAATTGACATTTCCAAGGAAAAATAATTTATTTCCTCGACTAAAACTCGAAAATACTTCAAGGGTAAAATTGGAATAAATTTCTGAAAATTCCGATAATCAAATTATAAAATCCGGGGCGTTACATCTTGAGCCCAATGCCTATGCCTAGTGAAACAAACAGGAGCAATATGTCCCATTCTATTGCAATAGTGACAAATGATATTTGGGTTATGCATTCTTCTAGGTTGATAGTAGTTACTATGTTTCCTATACTTATGCACAATGCTCACTTGGTTTACCTTAGGTTGTACCTTAGGTTTCTTTGATTCTACTTTATGTCTTTTAGGTTCGTTCCTAAAACCTATTCCATGCCTAGTAGATTGCAAATTACCTAGCATAGAATTCAGATTTTTATGAGGAGTATTAAACTTCTTCAAGGTAGTTTCAAGTTGTTCAACTTGTTTCCTTAAAGGTATGCATGATGAACATTCCTCTACACTCTTCTTTCCTAGCACCTTATTTTCATCCATTAGCTTCATATTTTCACATGCTAATTTTTCATTTTGTTCTTTTAAGGAGCCACAAGATACACATTCTTTAGGTGTGTCTAGAGTCTTAATTTCTTGCTTAAGATTTTTGTTCTCAATAGACACATTTTCCATATCATTCTCCAATGTTATAACTTGTTTCCTTAAGCTCTTATTAACTTTGGAAATAGAAATGAATTCACCATAAAGCTCATCAAATGCATTTTGTAGTTCCTCAATTGAGACATTTTGAGAAGTGGTACTTACCTCTTCCGGTTCTTCCCTTGCCATAAGACATAGGTTCGCCGTTTCTTCTTCATCACTATCGGATGATTCGTCACCGGAGTCGCCTCCCCATGATATGTATGTCCTTTGCTTCTTGTAGGACTTCTTCTCCTTTCCTTCCTTTGCTTTGGGGCATTTGGGCTTGATGTGCCCACTCTCTCCACACCCATAGCATTTGGGTGGCCCGGACATCTTTCTTCCTTTCTTTACAAATTCCTTCTTCATGAATTTGTGGAATTTGCGGATGACAAGTCCGAGTTCTTGATCATCATCACTAGAGTCCGTTTCAGTGAGTTCTTGTGTCTTGGAGGTAGAAGCTTTGAGAGCTATTGTCTTCTTCTTTGGTTCCTGCAAAGAAGGCAAAGAGGGTTTAAGAATAGTGGTTTCATAGGTTATAAGATTACCTCTTAGTCCATCAATCGTTGTGTTGTTGATGCCGATGTTTTCGTAGATGGCATCCGCCTTTGATCGCCATTCGGGAGTGAGACTTCGAAGAACTTTTCTGACCAAGTCCTTGTCGGAGTAAACCTTCTTGAGAGCATGAAGCTCATTTATGATTTTGGAGAAGCGGTCGAACATCTCCTCAATTCCTTCATTCTCCTTCATACGAAAGAGTTCGTAATCTGCAGTGAGGGAGTCGATTTTGGCCTCTCGAACTTGATCGGTTCCTTCGTAGGTGACCTCCAGCTTATCCCACATCTCTTTTGCGGTTGTGCAGCAAGAGACTTTCCGATAATCGTCGGGATTGACTGCACAATAGAGCATGTTGATTGATTTGGCATTGTTTTCAACCAATACAATGTCTGCAGCATTGTACTCCTCCTCCGTCTTTGGCACTTCGACTTCACCAACTTTCTTCTTCGGAATTTGCTCTCCAACCTTCATGATTCGCCAAAGAGCATAGTTGCTGGATTGGAGGAAAATTCTCATCCTCTCCTTCCAGTAGCTGTAATTTGTGCCATCAAAGTACGGTGGACGGACGGTTGAATGTCCTTCGAGAATTCCTGCATGATTACTTGAAGAAGCCATGGAAGATTTCCTCTCAAACGGTTAAGTCTTCAGAGAGTTAGGCTCCGCTACCAATTGTTAGGAACAATAGACTTAAGCTAGAGGGGGGGTGAATAGCTTATGACCGAAAATTAAAAACTTTGCAGGAAATGAAGTGCGGAATTGAAAAATAGAAGGACACAAGAGATTTTTATACTGGTTCACACACAACTAATTTGTGGCTAATCCAGTCCTTCAAGATACACTTGAAGAGTTCACTATCTACCGTTAAGCTTCCGGGTGCTTAACAAACCGTTTACAGCCTAGGAATTCTAATCACAAGAATCCTACACACTTGCTTGAAGATACCTCACTTCAAGACTTCTCTCAAGGAAAGAAAATCACTCTTCCTATGAGTAGCTACAAGGGAACAAACCTCCCTTTCAGTGTATGAACAACACTATAAAGATTACTCAAACAAAAGCTCTCTCAAGAGTAGGTATGAGTTACAATTAAGCACTAATAAGGCAACTCTCAATAATCTCAAAGGAATTGGCTCTTAAACTTGATTGAATGTTTTGCAATGAATGATGAATGAAATAGAGAGTTGATTGGTTGATAAACACAGCTAAAAATGCTCAATATATAGCTCTGAAAAGTCATGGAGCCGTTTGAAATCCACCCAAGAAAAACACCTTTAAGCAAAGCTTAGTGGGTGCTGAAAAGTTGTCTGGACCATGCCTTAAACATCGATGTTTTAAAGGAGAACATCGATGTTTTGCCCATAAAATTTGAATTTTGGGCTAACGGTAACTAAAACATCGATGTTCTGAATCCAAACATCGATGTTATTTTGGTTCGGCAAAATTCTTTTGAAACAGGTTTATGCAAGAACATCGATGTTGGAAAATGAAACATCGATGTTTTGTGAAACATCGATGTTTGATTAGCCAACATCGATGTTTTTTGGCTTCGGCAAAATTCTATTTCTAAGACAAGTTTTCATGAACATCGATGTTGGATTGGAAACATCGATGTTTTGACCAACGGTCACAAGAACATCGATGTTTTGTAATCCAACATCGATGTTTTAGAGCTACTGCCAATATTTTGAAAAACTTGAAAAACAGAACATCGATGTTTGCTTTCACAACATCGATGTTTTGGACTAAAAACACAACTTTATGTTTGAAAGCATGCTTATGAATTGTATGATTGAAATGTGTTTTGTTTGAGCCAATGCCTAAGAGAAGTTGAGTGTTTTACCTTGTACAAATGGGTCCTAACTTCTCTTGCTCTTCTTTGCACTTCAACTCTTGATCATATCTTCATTTGAATTCTTGATCACTTTGGTTGAGTACTTGTTTGCTTGATTTCTTTTTGCTTCATCTTGGTTATGATCGTGGTTTGTCATTTATCAAAACCTGTAATGAGTGAACCATGAAGACATAGGTTCTAACAGTATCCAAACCGAAGATCATTCTTGGAAAACACGGTAGCTCCTTGTAACTGATCAAAAAGATCATCAATCCTGGGAAGTGGATACTTGTTCTTCACTGTCACTTTGTTCAACTGGCGGTAGTCCACACACATACGCAAACTGCCATCTTTCTTCTTTACAAACAGAACTGGTGATCCCCAAGGTGATGTACTAGGTCTGATGAAACCTTTCTCAAGCAACTCATCTAACCGTTTCTTCAACTCCTGGAGTTCTTTCGATGCCATCCGATACGGTGCCATCGAGATAGGTGTCACTCCCGGCATCAAGTCAATAGTGTACTCAACTTCCCTGTCAGGTGGCAATCCTGGCAAATCCTCCGAAAATACATCTGGAAACTCTCTGACAACTATGATGTCCCCCAAAACCGGAGTCTGAATGTCTTCGCCCTTGATGTGAGTCAATAAGGCATCAGGACCATGCGGCTTTATTCCGACATTCTGGTTAGCAGAGATACTATATATAGTAGCAACTCTCCCAATGCCTGTCAACAAAACCTGTCGTCCACCATCGGAAGTCAACAGTACTTCCTTGGTCTGACAGTTTACCAAAGCATTGTACCTCGACAACCAATCCATCCCAAGAATGATATCGAAACCTCCCATGTTCATCACAACTAACCGTGCAAGAAAGACCTCATTGTCATAAGAAAGAGAAACGTCTCTGCACACATGGGTTAACCTGACCACTATACCCGCAGGTAACCTAACCCCCATCGGACAAGTTAAATTTTCTTCTGCACAGTTATGTTGTATTGTAAAACTTTGCGCGACAAATGAATGCGTAGCACCAAGATCAATCAAAGTATATGCAGTACTACCAAAGACTGTAAAAGTACCTGCTATGACATCGACATTCTCTGGATCCTCATCAGCGGTGATAACAAATGCTCTCGGCACTGCTGCACTCTGGTTCATGACTGACTGAGTCCTAGCAGGAACAACTCCACGTCCTCGGCCACGGCCAACTCCAGAACCACTAGGAACACTGGCAACTGAAGCTTGCACTGTCTGAGTAGGTGCTGTACCTCCAGATCTTCCCAACTTGGGACAAGCATATCGGTAGTGCCCAACTTCGTTACACTTATAGCACCTCACCTGAGACAGAGGGGGTCTCGGGTGAGCATTCCAAGATGAAGTCCCTCCAGACTGAGTCCAAGAACTGCCTCGGTTATAGGTATTGTTGTTCCATCCACGTCCCTGACTCACTGGCATAGAGCGGCTCTGTCCATACCCTGATCGGTTAGCAGGTGTCTGGAACCTCTTGTTCTGTCCCTCAGAACTCTGTGCATCTTGTCTCTTGCGGATCTCCTGTTGCTCTCTCTCATTACCCAGCCAAATGATCTCGGCTCTCAGAGCATCTGATAGCATGTCTTGGTAAGTCTCGTAGACCTTGCATCCCATGACTGTCTGGATGCCAAATCGAAGACCATCCTAGAAATGTCGGCATCTAGCCTCCTGAGTGGCTACAAACTCACTGGCATAGATAGACAGGCGGTTGAACTGGACCTCATACTCATTGACCGTCTGTTCTGCACCCTGTTGAAGCCCCAGAAATTCTCGCTTCAGCTGGTCCTGGTACGCCTCAGAAACAAACTTCCTTCGGAACATGTTCATAAACTGATTTCATGGCATAGTGATAGGCGTCGGCAAATCTCTGGTTGCAGACTCCCACCAATCAACAGCAACTCCTCTGAATATAGCGGCAGCATACCTAGCCCACTTGTCATTCCTGCATGTCAGTTTCAGCATAACCCGGTTCATCTGACGGAGCCACTGATCAGCAACCTATGGTGTACTAATACCGGTGAAAATCTCAGCCCCAAGTTTTTCCAGCTTCATATACACCGGATCCTCAACAGGTCCCTGGTTTTCCTGTTCCCGTGCTTCTATAGCATCGATACGGGCATCACTCGTTTCTTGCCTTTGCAGAATCTGAGTTACCACGTTTAACATCTGCGTAGGGTCTCCCAAAGGAACATTCGCAGGGTGTTCCGGACCTCCCACAACTTGCTGCGGTTGATCCACCGATACCTAATCGTCATCTAGGTGAACTCCAGCATGCTGATTCCCTCCAACTGGATCCATTCGTACCTATATGAGAATGTATGTATGCATATCATATCTTAACAGATCTTATGCACAAACAGGCAACCATGCAATCACAATCATATCCCTAATGACCTACTGCCTGCTCCGCTACCAAATTGAAGCGCCCCGACCCGTATTTACCATACACAGTAAACTCGTGCTGAAACTATTCTTATTGATAGAATAGACAGTACATCGCAGTCAAAATACTACACGGTAAATCCATTACAACAGAAACATCATCTGTCACCCATACACGGGGACCTTTATTCAAACCACACACTAGCTCAACAGCAGCAGCATATCCAGTATAAACATCATCATAAGCTAAATAGGAAAGCAGCAACACAGCAACATATATAACACAGCAGCGAAAGACTTATATGTATATGCAGCGGAGGTATGGATCCGGAGTCAGGTGGAGAAGAAAGCAGCAGCCATCGAACGTCGTACCTGAACTACGAAACAACTTACCCTACGGGATGAAACCCTGCAAGCGAGGGGTGAGTCCGAAGTGCTCACCGACGAAGGATAAACAGTGATATGCAGGCAACCGTAGTACAACAAAGTAAACACAAGCAAAGCAACAGCATATCTCATATAAAACTGAGCCAAGACCAAAAGAAAATCTTTTATTATTAATTCCAATTTTATCTTCCAGGCCCCGTCACTGGACAAGCTAGGGTCGTACCAGGTTATCAATTAATTCCGGATGCCAGGTCAAAGAACCATACCAAATCTTACCATATCGGGACCACGTCCCAAATTACCAAATCATACCGGGTTCAACAACCCAAATTACCATACCGGGATCAACATCCCAAATTACCATACCGGGTTCAACAACCCAAAATTACCATATCGGGATCAACATCCCAAAATAACCATACCGGGATCCACATCCCCAAAATAACCATACCGGGCATGACAGCCCCACCAAACCAAGTAACCAAACCAAGTAACCGACCATAGCATCCCAAAATTAATTTTCAAACCATCGGGTCGTACCACTACTTTCCACGTGACAATTATATCATCATCTCAAATCAATTCCAATTTCCATATCCCTTTTCTCAATTATCCACAGTCAATAGTTCAACATCAATCTCATAATATCCACAGAATAAATATCACAGTCCAATGGCAACAATAATATCCACAGCAATCAAACAGCCAACAATCAACAACTCAGCAGTTCAAACGAACAACAAAGCACACAAAGTATTATAGGCAACATAACAAGGGTTATCCATCCTCACCCTAGCCGATTACTCAATTATGGAAATGTCTAACAGATTCCAAGTCCGGTTCTCCAGCAAACTGCTCGTTATCAACTCCTATACCAATCAAATAATATGCACACATAAGGTGATATGCAAATGCCATGCTATTACTGTGTATCGGAAATAAATATAAACTCGGCTCGGTTACTCCCCCGGGTTAATTCTCCATTATCATCATCATTCACCATTTATTTCAAGTGTCAAAATACCATATCATACTTATACTCATACCCGGATATTATTCCGGTATTTTATTACCTTGATAATACCCTTTCCAAAATTATTTCATAAGTATGTACTTTCCAAAATATTATCTCCACAAATTATTATTTACCGTATATTTATTCCCAAAATTATTTTTCCATATACTTCTCCAAAGTATATATATTTCAATAATTCCATAATTATATTTTCCTTCAAAAAATTCCTTTTCTAGAATTTTTTTTTTCTTTACTTCTTTCTCTTTTTTTTTTTTAAATCAGACTGGGCCTATGTGTCCAAGCCCACATCCAAAACCCAGCCCCAACCAAGGCTAGGCCCAGGTCAAAGCCCAACCAAGGCCTGGTCAACGGCCCTGGCTGACGCGACCCGAAACCTTCACCCGGCTGCGAAACGGGTCGCCCCAACCCGATTGTCCACATCGCGGTCTGCTCACCTCGGCCTGCAGACGACGGCGGCGGCACGAGCGGCGAAGAGGAGATCGCGACGGAAGGAACGAGGCGCGGTCGTGACGTCGGAGGCGGTGGTTATTGGCGCGTCCTGCGGCGGTGGTTATTGGCGCGTCCTGCTGCGGTGTCGGCGAGCAAAGGAAGGAAGCGGTCCGTCGGTTTGCTCGTCGGGTTGTCTCCTCTGGACAGCGACGGCGGCTCGTGGTGGCGACGAGCGAGGCGAGCGAGGAAGCAGAAGATGGTGGTGGCGACGCGTGCTGGTGGTGTGTGGTGCTGGAAAAAGAAAAGATGAAGGGAAGAGGGAGGGTGACGTGGCGGTGGTGTTGTGTGTTTAATGTTTTTTTCTTTCTTTTTCTTTTTTTTTTCTGGTTTGTGATGAAGGAAGGATATTGGGTTTTTGCTGAAACGCAGGGAAGGAAGATTTTTTTGCAGGGAAGATGAAGGCTGTGTGTACTGAGAAGGCAGGAGAGGGTACAACTATATAGGCAGTTAAACACTGGCAACTCACAGGCATAATAGGAGAAGGCGGCTGAATAATTGAGCTTCAATTATGCAGTTACTATGCTGCATGTGAAGTGTGACCCGCCTGGTCCAGAAAATATCCAAAATACCCACTTATCTTTATTTCTGGTCCGTTAGCTCGAGGATAAACCCGGCTTTTCTGAAGATTCCTGGACCCAAAAAATTCCAACTTTGGTCCGTAAAATCCGCAGAAAAATCCCGAACGTGGGACAAGGCTCGGTTTCGGAATCCAATGCTCGATTTACCATAATTTAATTACCCAAGATTAAAATCAATGGTAAATTACTGTAAATTAACTTAAATAGTCCCGGTAAAAATGAAATTTTTACCTGGGCTGTTACATAAAAAGTCAGCAAATTGATATAATTATCCTTAATTAACTAATATATATATATATATGTAAATATAATATAAAAAAATAAAAAAAAATCTACTAGCATATGCATGATTAATATGATTTAATAATCTCATTCATGCATAATATAATGTCATGATTAAAATTATATAATTTAGAATATCAAAAAAATCACAATATTATCAATAATAATTGATTTATAAATTCCTAATATAATAGTGAAATTAATTCTAAACCATGCATATTCGTGTTTGCATTATATATAAGTTCCTCTCAAGAAAATATGATTAGTATATAAACCTTTAGTTATATGTTCTCAACAACTATCATGAATCATGAAGGATAATAATTATTGAAAAGTAATATAACTATGACGAAGAGCTGCCCACGAGTCAGCAAAAACTACAATAACATCTACAAAAAATAATAATCATAAGAACTCTTGACATATATTTTTCTGTAATTTATTATCAATAAGAACTATGGAGAACAAAAATCAATTTGAAAATTCTTATTCTAATACAAAAATCGATTCTTAACAATTTGTGTGCGTTTGTTCAGAATATCAAAAAAAGAATTATTGTCTATATTATACATAAGTTCTTCTCAAGTTAATGATTAATATATAAATCTTTATTTATATATTCTCAATAGTGACCAAGAATTATAAAAAAACAGTACTATGTGAAAAAATAATAGAATTATGAAGAAGAACATTCTACGAGCAAAAAATATTCTTTGTTTCGCTGTTTTGGTATTTTTCTGTCTTCATGCTTTTATAGATAGTATAGATTTGTATTCCTCCAAGATTTGTATGAAAAAATTATTGTTTCATTTTATCTCTAAGTTATCCGTATTCTTTTTCTTTTTATGCTAATCATAGTGTTTTATTGATGATTAACAATGTGTACAAGTCATGTTAGGGCAAGATACCCAAGGCCAATACAAAAGAAACAAAATTACGCTAGCACTCTAAAGTAGCATTTAGTTATCCGTATTCTTCCAATATTATGATTTTTAATTTTATATAAATAATATAATTTCCCCTAGACAAGGGATATTTTTTCCTTTTCTTATTAGAGTGGAAAACCATAGATTTGGAGATAGATTTATCAGTCGAGAATAAAAATGGGCCTCTGTGCCAAATTGCTTTTAGATAGAAACAGGGTTTCTGAATTGTATTATGTAATTTGTCGTTGCTCCAAAAACAAAACTAATTTATAGTACAAGGTAGGTCCTAACAACGACAAACCCAAACTGAAAAACGCTTCGCTTTGTTTCGTAATCAACAGGAAAAAGAAAAAAATATTTCCCCTTCCCTTCTCTGTGCCAAGTTGCGTTTTGATATCTTCTTCACTGACTCATTTAGGACTAGAAAAATGGTTTCTGAATTGTATATGTATAGGAATAGAATAGAAATAATTGCAAGACAGAGGATTTAAAAAAATAGAAACTATAAAAAGAAGATGCTTCCTTCCTCCCTAAAAAGTAAAATGACTACAACCCAGTCACGATAGGTAAAATTTTGAATTATTAACTAATTCAATTGATTTAAAACTTCTTGCACTAATGCAGCATCACATTTCATTTGCATGGGAAGTTGTCCAGTTCCCACCAAAAAATTCTTCTTGACAAGTGGGATTTTATATTTATTCGAACCACCTGCTCTCATAATTTCTATTATGCACGACTGTAATGTCAAAAATATATGATTGGAATTTCTGTTGAAAAATCTTCAAAGGACTTCACAACTGCACTGACAAGCTCGTCAATTGTTTTAGGTGCTTCTTTACAATGCAGGGATTGAATAGCACTAAAAAATTCAAGGTCTAAAACATTTAAATCTGCAGAATTATGAGATTGACACATCAAATGAATGTCAAATCCATCACCTGTAGCTGCTCGACAAAAATCTTCATCATCCGTATCAATATGGGTTTTAGCATTATCTTGTGTATAAGTATTGAAGATCCCAAGTCCTCTCTTGGCCATTTTGTCTTGATAGAAGGTATAACTTTGTCAATAAAAAATGATCGTACTATCTCTCTCGTTATCAAAGTCATCGGTTTTGTTTGCAAAGTACCTGCAACTCGATTAGCACTTGACCTTTTGGCCGGCTCTTGAGTAACAAAAGGAAATACACCGATTTTTCCGAAAAAAATTTCATTCCCATGTGAGTCGAACCTTGGACGAACAATGGCGACTAAAAACATGACTTTGCCAAAAAATTTTTACTTCTTCTTCATCGGGTAGCAAGTAAAAGTGCTCTGATTTCTTTGTCATGGAAAACCATTTCTCATCAATGTGGATGATGTTGTGCATCGTGATGAAAGTAGGATCATGTGGTATACTATCCTTATCAAGCATCGATAGACAGAATTGCAATCGACTTCTCTTGTTTTCTTCCTTCAAAAATGGCTTTATAGCATTTGATTGTCTCCTTATTTCTTTTGATTTGAGACGATGAAAAAGTGTGGACTTGCTCATCCCCGTGGAACATGCCAAAGCTTCAAGTGTTGTTCGTTTATGCAAAGGTATTTCTCAAAAATGGTAGTAATCAAGTTCGATTCTCTTGCGCCCACAATTTTTAGTCCTCCGGTGACTTACATCTATGTGTATACCACCATCTGTGACTTACATTTCAAATTATACTTACTACTTATTATGCATTTTATTTATATTGACGATATATTTGTGCTTTTTTTCATGAATTAACGATATCTTACAAACATGAAATGCATACATAACATAACATAGTAGACTACTTATTATGTCTATAAATAAGCAATCTGGATAAATCTCCTAAAAAAAGCATTTGAGCTAAGAAAGAAAACATACCAACCATAACTTCTTCTTCCTCTACTTCACAGTTTAAGTCAAAATGATGCGCCCCGACCCGTATTTACTAGACACTTTAAACACGTGCCGAAACTATTCTTATTGATAGAACAGGCAGTACAACTCTCAAGTATTTTACAACAGCAATCCATATAATACAACCGTCACCCATACCCGGGGACCATTATTCAAGCCATATTCTCAACAACAACAACATAGCACATATGGTACAGTATCATCATAGTCAAATTAGGAAAGCAGCAACACAGCAGCATATATAATACAGTAGCGGAAGACTTAAATGCACATGCAGCGGAGGTATGGATCCGGAGTCAGGTGGAGGAGCAGCAGCCGTCGTACGTCGTACCTGAACTACGAAACAACTTAACCTACGGGATGAAACCCCGCAGGCGAGGGGTGAGTCCGAAGTGCTCACCGACTAAGGATAAACAGAGATATACAGGCAACCGTAATACTGTAAAGGAAACACAGGCAAGCAATAGCACATCTCAAACAAGAATGAGCCAAGACCAAAAGAATATTTATTTTATTACCAATTTTATCTTCTGGGCCCCGTCACTGGACAAGCTAGGGGTAAGACCTGGATATCAACATTTTTCGGGTGCCAGACCAAAACCAAGAGAACTCAGGGATCGACATCCCAAAATAGTAACCCAGGGATCGACATCCCAAAATAGTAACCCAGGGACAGACATCCCAAAATAGTAACCCAGAGATAGACATCCCAAATAAATCAACGGGATAGACATCCCAAGTATAGACATGCTTACCACAAGTAACCCAGGTCATGGCCACCACAAAACAGTCTTTACCCATCGAGTCAAACCACTACTTTCCAAGTGACAATAAAGTCGTCAACACAACTTCCAATTATCCAATTTCCATTTCCATTATCCATTATCAATTTTCTATGGTCAATAGTCCAACAACAATCTCAACACAATATCCACAGAATCAATATCATAGTCCAACAATCACAACAACAATAATCACAGCAGTCAAATATCCAACAGAGAATATCTCAGCAGTTCAATCAAACAACAAAGCACACAAAGTATTACAGGCACATATCAAGGGTTATCCATCCTCACCTTGGCCGATTTTCAGTTATGGAAACGCCCAACAGATTCCAAGTCTGGTTCCTCAGGAAACTGCTCGTTACCAACTCCTATATCAAACAATAATATATGCACACATAAGATGATATGCAGATGTCAGACTGATACTGTAAGCCGTAAAATAAATACTGAACCAACTCGGTACTCTCCCGGTTTATTTCCATTATCATCGTAATTCACCATTTATTATCCATGTGTCAAAATACCATACTATACTTATACTCAGATATTATTCCGGTATAATACTTACTTTGATAATACCTTTCAAAAATTATTCCATAAGTATGTACTTTCCAAAATATTTCCATTACTTATTTTTTCCCCAAAATACTTCCATTATGTATTTTTTTTTCAAATTAGTTACCATGCTATAACTATCTTGCCATAAGTATATATATTTTTATCTTTTTATTTATTTAAAACGGACTGGTCCTGAACAGTGTTGGCCCAACCCACTGCACAGGCCCATCTCAAGCCCCAAGCAGGAGCCCAAGACCAGGCCCGCACAGCAAGCCCAGTGCACAGCCCACGGCCCAACAACCCATCTCTCCACAACTCAAACCAGGCCCATCAAACCAAACCCAAACCCACTCTCCAAATCGGGTCAACCCGGTCCGCGACCCACTCATCCGGGTCATCCACAACCCACGGCTCACCTTGGCACAGACGATCGGCGAGACGGAGCGAGGCGGCGTGAGGATGACGCAGACGAAGCGGGGCGACGGCGAGGCGTAGGCGACGACTGTGGCAGCATGCGACGGCGACGAGTAGAAGAGGGAGGCGGGTCTAACGGCTCTGCTCGCGGGTCGTCGCGACGGGGGCGGCGCGACCTGCAACAGCGACTGGCAGAGGGGGAGGAAGAGAAGAAGGCGGTGGGTGGTGGTGTCTGCTTGTGTGGTGTCGGGTGGTGGAGGTGATCTTCAGGCGGTGGCTCGGTGAACACGGGGAAGGAGAAGAAGAAAGGAAAAGAAGAAAAGGAAAGGAAAGGGGAAGAATTGGGTGGTGGTCTGGGCTGTGTGTTGTTTTTTTTGTGTGTTTTTTTTTTTGAAGAAGCTGGGCAAGGAATGACAGGGAGGAGAAGATGGTGATGGTGCTTTGCAGGGAGAGGAAGAGGCAGGTTTTAACAAGGTATATCACGAGCATCATAGGAGGAGACAAAGCTTCACATGCTCACAGGAAAAGAAGATCACAGACTTCATAGGAAAAAGCATCTTTACTATGCAGATGCACTATGCGCTGTCTGGACCAGAAAATATCCATTATACCTTCTTACCTTTAATTCTGATCCGTAAACTCGAGGATAAACCCGACTTTTCTGAAGATTACTGGACCCGAAAAATTCCAACTTTGGTCCGTAAAATCCGCAGAAAAATCCCGAACGTGGGACAAGGCTCGGTTTCAGAATCCGATGCTCCTTTACCATGAATTAATTACCCAAGATTAAAATCAATGGTAAATTACTGTAAAATTACTTAAACAGTCCCGGTCAAAATAAAATTTTTACCTGGGCTGTTACAGCCTACCCACCTTAAAAAGAATTTCGTCCCCGAAATTCACTCCGACACTGTGAACAAGTGCGGATACTGTGAACGCATGTGCTCCTCGACTTCCAACGTAGACTCATTCGCAGAGTGCTTGCTCCATTTAACCTTCACCATCGGAATGATTCGGTTCCTCAACTGTCTGACCTCTCGGGCAAGATTCTATTCTGGCAACTCTGTATACGTAAGATCCTCTACGACCTCAACATCTACTGTAGTAATCACATGGCTCGGATCTGATCTGTACCTCCTCAACATGGAGACATGGAACACGTCATGAATCCGTGACAACTCCTCTGGTAGAGATAATCTGTACGCCAAGGGTCCAACCCTTTCCACGATCTCATACGGCCCGATGTACCTGGGACTTAACTTCCCTCTTTTCCCGAATCTGATAACACCCTTCCAAGGCGCAACTTAGAGGAAAACTCTTTCTCCCACCTGGTACTCCATCTCACGTCGATGCTTATCGGCATAACTCTTCTGTCGGTCCTGTGCTGCTCTCATACTCTGCCTAACTGTCTGAATCTTATCAACTGTCTGCTTAACCAAATCCGAACCAACAATAAAATGAAGACCTTCTTCATCCCAACAAACTGGACTTCGACACTTCCTTCCATAAAGAGCTTCAAACGGTGGCATGCCAATACTA
The DNA here is from genome assembly GCA_028386065.3 of Turnera subulata. Classification (NCBI taxonomy): domain Eukaryota; kingdom Viridiplantae; phylum Streptophyta; class Magnoliopsida; order Malpighiales; family Passifloraceae; genus Turnera; species Turnera subulata. Next base: position 19,474 of record JAKUCV010001617.1, on the reverse strand, counting down.
GAATGAAAATTGTTGTTGTAGGCAAACTCTGCCAAAGGCAAATACTGATCCCAAATCCCTATAAAATTAAGAGCACAAGCCCTTAACGTGTCTTCCAGCATTTGAATAGTCCTCTCTGACTGTCCGTCTGTCTGAGGGTGAAATACGGTACTGAAACTCAACTTCGTACCCAAAGCTGTTTGTAGACTATTCCAAAACTGTGATGTGAATCTCGGATCTCTATCTGAGACTATAGACTTAGGGATCCCATGTAGTCTCACAATCTCTGCAATATACTGCTTCGCCAACTTATCCAAGGTGTCTGTTTGTCGGATGGGAAGAAAATGGGCTGATTTTGTAAGTCGGTCAACAATAACCCAGATAGCATCATGCTGTCTCAGAGTTAACGGTAATCCGACCACAAAATCCATGATAATCATCTCCCATTTCCACTCCGGCACTGTCAAAGATCTTAACTTCCCCGCTGGAGCCTGATGCTTACCTTTCACTTGCTGGCAGGTGATACACTTAGCAACATACTCGGCTACATCTTTCTTCATACGCGGCCACCAAAAATGACTCCACAAATTCTGATACTTCTTGGTGCTTTCAGGATGCATAGCATACGGTGTCATATGTCCTTCCTCCAGAATCTGACTGCGCAGGTCACCAACACTGGGTACATATAGACATTTTCCCAGCATCAGTGCACTATCCTTGGCTATGTGAAACTTATCCTCTTTTTCCACTGCGAACTGCGTCCTTCAGCTTGATCAAATCAGGATCTCCATCTTGTAGTTCCACAATCCAACCTCTCAGGTTAGACTTGACTTCGATATGGGTCAACAAAGCTCATGTCTCATCAACTGACAAATCAACTCTCATCTTCCTTAACTCGATAAGAGAGGATATCGAGTAGGTCGTGGAAGCATCTTCTGGTTGTCTCCGGCTCAAAGCATCGGCTACAACATTAGCTTTTCCAGGGTGGTACTCAATAGTACAATCATAATCATTCAGCAACACAACCCAACATCTTTGTCGCAAGTTAAGCTCCTTCTGAGTCATGATGTACTTGAGACGCTTATGATCTATGAAAATCCGGCATCTCTCTTTGAACAGATAATGTTGCCAAATCTTCAAAGCAAGGATCACTGCGGCCATCTCTAGATCATGTGTCGGATAATTCTTCTCATGCGGTCTCAACTGTCTCGAAGCATAGGCAATCACTCAGCCTTCTTGCATTAAAACTGCTCCCAAGCCAATACCTGAAGCATCGCAAAACAGCACATACTCCACTCCTGACTTAGGTACTATCAAGACTGGCGCGGATGTCAACTTCTTCATCAGTTCATCAAAACTCTTTTGGTAGGCTTCACTCCAAACAAAGGCTTGATCTTTCTTTAACAGCTTGGTCATAGGACTGGCTATCAAAGAAAAACCCTCGATGAATCTCCGGTAATATCCTGTAAGACCAAGAAAACTTCTGACTTCTGGTACCATCTTGGGTGACTCCCACTCTAGAACAGCTTTTACTTTGACAGGGTCAACTTTAATCCCATCCTCGGATACAACATGTCCAAGGAATGCTACTTCTTCAAGCCAGAACTCGCACTTGCTGAACTTGGCATACAACTGTTTCTCTCGCAACCTCTGTAGTACTACTCTCAGGTGCTCTTCATGTTCTTCCCTGTTCTTTGAATATATCAGGATGTCGTCAATGAAGACTACCACGAACTTGTACAAGAACTCGTTCAGCACCAAGTGCATCAAGCACATAAAAACTACAGGTGCATTGGTCAAACCGAAAGGAACCACTGTGAACTCAAAGTGACCATACCGAGTGCGGAAGGCTGTCTACGGTATGTCCTTCTCTGCAATCTTGACCTGGTGATATCCAGACCAAAGATCAATCTTGAAAAACATGGTAGCTCCTTGTAACTAATCAAAAAGGTCATCAATCCTGGGAAGCGGGTACTTGTTCTTCACTGTCACTTTGTTCAACTGCCGGTAGTCAACACACATACGCAAACTACCATCTTTCTTCTTAAAAAATAGAACTGGCGATCCCCATGGTGATGTATTGGGTCTGATGAATCCCTTCTCCAGTAGCTCATCTAGCTGTTTCTTCAACTCCTGGAGTTCTGTCGGTGCCATCCGATACGGTGCCATCAAAATAGGTGTCACTCCCGGCATCAAGTCGATGGTATACTCAATTTCCCTGTTAGGTGGCAATCCTGATAGATCCTCTGGAAACACATCTGGAAACTCTCTGACAACTGTGATGTCCCCCAAAATTGGAGTCTGAACTTCTTCACCCCTGACATGAGTCAACAAGGCATCTGGACCGTGTGGCTTCATTTCGTAATCCTGATTAGCAGAGATACTACATGTAGTAGCAGCTCTCCCAATACCTGTAAATAAAACCTGTCGCCCACGATCGAAAGTCAGCAGCACTTCCTTGGTTCAGCAGTTTACCATAGCACTGTACCTCGACAACCAATCCATCCCTAGGATTATATCGAAACCTCCCATATTCATCACAACCAACCGTGCAAGAAAAACCTCGTTATCATACGAAAGTGTAACGTCTCTGCACACATGGGTTAACCTGACCACTAGGCCCGCAGGTAACCTAACCCTCATCGGACATGTTAAACTCTCTTTCTTACCACTATGTTGTATAGCAAAACCTTGAGCGATAAAAGAATATGTAGCACCAGGATCAATCAAAGTGTATGCAGTACAACAAAAAACTATAAAGGTACCTGCGATAACATCAGTGTTTTCAGGATCCTCCTCAACCGTGATTACAAATGCCCTCGGAGCGGCAGCACTCTGGTTCATAGCTAACTACGTCCGAGTAGGAGCAACTCCTCGTCCATGGCCTCGGCCAACTCCAAAACCACTGGGTACACTGGCCACTGATGCTTGTATAGTGTGAGCATGAACTGCAACTTTGGATCTCCCCAACCTAGGACACGAGCTCTGGTAGTGCCCAACTTCGTTGCACCCAAAACATCTCACCTGAGACATAAGAAGTCTTGGGCGAGTATTCCCAGATAAGGTCCCTCCAGACTGGATCCATGAACTCCCACAATTGTTGTTGAAGCTGTTACTCCATCCTCGACCCTGAGATACTGGCATGGATTAGGTCTGTCCATACCCTGGCCTGTTACCAGCACTCTGGAATCTCTTGTTCTGATTCCCACTACTCTGTGCAGATTTCCTCTTCTGAACCTCTTCCTTCTCTCTCTCGTTCCCTATCCAAATGACTTCTGCTCGAAGGGCGTCTGCTAGCATATCCTGATAAGTCTCATAAACTTTGCACCCCATAACTGTCTGGATGCAGGATCGTAAACCATCCCAGAAATGCTTGCATCTAGCCTCTGGTGTGGACACATACTCTGTCGCATAGAAGGATAAACGATCAAACTGGATCTCCTAGTCATCCACCGACTGTCCGATTTGCTGTCACAGACTCAGAAATTCTCGCTTGAGCTGGTCCTGGTAAACATCTGTGTCCAATTTCCTTCGGAAGGTCTCAGTAAACTGCGTCCAAGGCATGGCGATTGGTTTTGCCATGTCACGTATTGTCGATTCCCACCAGTCTATAGCAACATTGCGAAACATGGATGCGGCATACCTAGCCCACTTGTCATTTGTACATCTGAGCTTCAACATCACTCAGTGAGCTTGACGAAGCCATTCGTCAGCTGCCTGTGGGTTAGTAACCCCTGTAAAGTCAACAAGACCTAGCTTGGATAGCTTAGTGTATACAAGGTCCTCAACAGGTCCTTGATTTTCCTGTTCACGTGCTTCCCTAGCACCCAAACGGGCATCCCTAGCGTCTTGACACTGCAAAATCTATGCCATGGTATGTATAATCTGCGTTGTGTACCCCGGTGCTCCCATGGGTACTTGTCCACCCACGACCGGTTGCGGCTGATCGACCGATACTTGGTCATCATCCAAATGCTGCTCAGCATGCTGATTTCCTCCCACCGGATCCATTCGTACCTATATGAGAATGTTATGCATGCATGTTATACCAAAATTATGACCAGACTATGCACAGATAGACAGTCATATATTCACAGTTATGTCCCTAATGACCTACTGCCCACTCCGCTACCAAAATGAAGCGCCCCGACCAGTATTTACTAGACACAGTAAACACGTGCCGAAACTATTCTTATTGATAGAACAGGCAGTACAACTCTCAAGTATTTTACAACAGCAATCCATATAATACAACCGTCACCCATACCCGGGGACCATTATTCAAGCCATATTCTTAACAACAGCAACAGTGCACATATAGTACAGTATCATCATAGTCAAATTAGGAAAGCAGCAACACAGCAGCACATATAATACAGCAGCGGAAGTCTTAAATGCACATGCAGTGGAGGTATGGATCCGGAGTCAGGTGGAGGAGCAGCAGCCGTCGTACGTCGTACCTGAACTACGAAAAAACTTAACCTACGGGATAAAACCCCGCAGGCGAGGGGTGAGTCTGAAGTTCTCACCGTCCAAGGATAAACAGAGATATGCAGACAACCGTAATACTGTAAAGAAAACACAGGTAAGCAATAACACATCTCAAACAAGACTGAGCCCAGACCAAAAGAATATTTATTTTATTACCAATTTTATCTTACGGGCCCCGTCACTGGACAAGCTAGGGGTCAGACCTGGATATCAACATATTTCGGGTGCCAGACCAAAACCAAGAGAACCTAGGGATCGACATCCCAAAATAGTAACCCAGGGATAGACACCCCAAATAAATCAACGGGATAGACATCCCAAGCATAGACATGCTTACCACAAGTAACCCAGATCATGGCCACCACAAAACAGTCTTTAGCCATCGAGTCAAACCACTACTTTCCAAGTGACAATAAAGTCGTCAACACAACTTCCAATTATCCAATTTCCATTTCCATTATCCATTATCAGTTTCCATGGTCAATAGTCCAACAACAATCTTAACACAATATCCACAGAATCAATATCATAGTCCAACAATCACAACAGCAACAATCACAGCAGTCAAATATCCAACAGTGAATATCTCAGTAGTTCAATCAAACAACAAAGCACACAAAGTATTACAGGCACATATCAAGGGTCATCCATCCTCACCTTGGCCAATTTTAAGTTATGGAAACGCCCAACAGATTCCAAGTCCGGTTCCTCAGGAAACTGCTCGTTACCAACTCCTATATCAAACAATAATATATGCACACATAAGATGATATGCAAATGCCAGACTAATACAGTAAGCCGTAAAATAAATACTGAACCAACTCGGTACTCTCCCGGGTTATTTCCATTATCATCATAATTCACCATTTATTATCCATGTGTCAAAATACCATACTATACTTATACCCGGATATTATTCCGGTATAATACTTACTTTGATAATACCCTTTCCAAAATTATTCCATAAGTAGCCCTCTTAGAGCTTTAGACCTGACCGTAAGACCGGTAGCCAATAACTCGGAATGGGACCATAGAGGATGGAACGAAGAGTACTTTCCAAAATATTTCCATTACTTATATTTTTCACAAAATACTTCCATTATATATTTTTTTCAAATTAATTACGATGCTATAACTATCTTGCCATAAGTATATATATTTTTCCAAAATATTACTTCCCAAAATTATTTTCCAAAATTATAGTTTTTTTCCAGATTTAATTTTAACCTTTTATTTATTTAAAACGGACTGGTTCTGAACAGTGCTGGCCCAACCCACTGCACAGGCCCATCTCAAGCCCCAAGCAGGAGCCCAAGACCAGGCCCGCACAGCAAGCCCAGCGCACAGCCCACGGCCCAACAACCCATCTCTCCATAGCTCAAACCAAGCCCATCAAACCAAACCCAAACCCACTCTCCAAATCGGGTCAACCCGATCCGCGACCCACTCATCCGGGTCATCCACAACCCACGGCTCGCCTTGGCACAGACGACCGGCGAGACGGAGTGAGGCGGCGTGAGGACGATGCGGGGCGACGGCGAGGCGTAGGCGACGGGTGCGGCAGCATGCGACGGCGACGAGCAGAAGAGGGAGGCGGGTCTGACGGCTCTGCTCGCAGGTCGTCGCGACGGCTTGGCGACGGGGCGGCGCGACCTGCAGCAGCGACGGGCAGAGGGGAAGGAAGAGAGGAAGGCAGCGGGTGGTGGTGTCTGCTTGTGTGGTTTCGGGTGGTGGAGGTGATCTTCGGGCGGCGGCTCGGTGAACACGGGGAAGGAGAAGAAAGGAAAGGGGAAGAATTGGGTGGTGGTCTCGGGTGTGTGTTGTTTTTTTTTGTGTTTTTTTTAAGAAGCTGGGCAAGGAATGGCAGGGAGGAGAAGATGGTGATGGTGCTTTGCAGGGAGAGGAAGAGGCAGGTTTTAGCAAGGTATATCACGAGCATCACAAGGGGAAACAAAGCTTCACATGCTCACAGGAAAAGAAGATCACAGACTTCACAGGAAAAAGCATCTTTACTATGCAGATGCACTATGCGCTGTCTGGACCAGAAAATATCCATTATACCTCCTTACCTTTAATTCTAGTCCGTAAACTAGAGGATAAACCCGAATTTTCTGAAGATTCATGAACCCGCAAAATTCCAACTTTGGTCCGTAAAATCCGCAGAAAAATCCCGAACGTGGGACAAGGCTCGGTTTCGGAATCCGATGCTCGTTTACCACGAATTAATTACCCAAGATTAAAATCAATGGTAAATTACTGTAAAATTACTTAAACAGTCCCGGTAAAAAGAACCAATACCATACCTAGCCAGACCAGATTTCTTGGGTTATGTAATGTGGGGAAAAATCTTTTGGCTAAAGATTTACGAGGAGATTAGGGTATATGATTTGTTTTTGGCTACTTAGGTTGGTTAGAGAAAAAATAGGGTCTACTCTAGCCGTAATCTAAAAAGATGTGTATTGGGAAAATAAACAATTGTTGGGAGCGTAATTTAATCTCTTTATCACAATTTTAACTAAAATCAAAGTTAATGAGTAGTTTCTTAATGGTAGTGCCAAAACCTTAAACGACAAATAAAATGAAACGGAGGGAGTAACTCACTGCATCCAATAATTGCTACACTGCATGATACTACCAATTTATGTCTGTGTTTTGTGCTCAGGGTCACTTAATATTTTTGGTATCCCAACCTTTTGTTTTACCCAATTGTAAAATTAGGAAGAAGACAACTTATCTTGAATGGATCACATTGTTTCGGAATCCCTCCAATAAATTCGGTCAAATTATGTATGCTTATTATATTGTTCCCGTAGAATAAAATTAGGCAGTGGAAAACGTGTCATATTTTATGAAAAGAGTGATTATTGTGTCATGTGGCATGCTGTACATATGGTATTTTATTAATAGACATGATATCAGGGTTCCCTGTCCCTTATAAAGAAAAGCATAACCATCCTCCTGTTCTTGGTGTTTTTAATTTAATAAGACCTATCGCCAACTCACAACCTTGTAAAAAGAATATGTGAAAAAAAAATATAAAGTATTGTCGGAAAATCAAATGAAGATCCTGAAACTCTTACATTCATGGATGGATCCAGAAATATTATTTAATGTAGGCAAAAAAAATTTAACACACAAATTTAGCTTTCTTCAAAATCAAATAGTTATTTAATAATCAAACAAAAAATAAAAATAAATGTGGCTCCATCGTTAGAATAATCAAAATCTTGGTAATTAGTTTAATAAATATGAATCATTTAACTAAATCCAAGGGTAATATAACATTAATTTTAAAAAAGTTAAAATATTTAATTCCTCTTAAAAAAAGAGTTATATTTAAATTCCATGCTAATAACATGCAAATACAACAAGATATTATGATTTTTAAAAAATTTAACTAAAATACAATTAGCTAGTTTAATTCATCTCAACTTTTTGTCTCTACGTCTTCGTGAAACTAGTTAAATTAATTTTATAAGGACTTTACCAATTAGATTCCTCATTACACAAATTAAAACCTAACATATAAAATTAACTTTTTTTATTTTAAAAATAACAAATTTTAGTTTAACTAGGTAATTACAAAATACTTCTGTGAATTATGGAATAGCAACAAATTCTCTTACCCTCGCTCACAAGCTTATACATAGTTACTTTTGATTTAATATGAAGCGCCCCGACCCGTATTTACCATACACAGTAAACACGTGCCGAAACTATTCTTATTGATATAACATACAGTACATCGCAGTCAAAATACTACACGGTAAATCTAATACAACAGAAACATCATCCGTCACCCATACACGGGGACCTTTATTCAAACCACACACTAGCTTAACAGCAGCAGCATATCCAGTATAAACATCATCATAAGCCAAATAGGAAAGCAGCAACACAGCAACATATATAACACAGCAGCGGAAGACTTATATGCACATGCAGCGGAGGTATGGATCCGGAGTCAGCTGGAGAAGAAACCAGCAGCCATCGAGCGTCGTACCTGAACTACGAAACAACTTAACCTACGGAATGAAACCCCGCAGGCGAGGGGTGAGTCCGAAGTGCTCACCGACGAAGGATAAACAGTGATATGCAGGCAACCGTAATACAACAAAGTAAACACAAGAAAAGCAACAACATATCTCATATAAAACTGAGCCAAGACCAAAAGAAGATCTTTTATTATTAATTCCAATTTTATCTTCCGGGCCCCCGTCACTGGACAAGTTAGGGTCGTACCAGGTTATCAATTAATTTCGGATGCCAGGTCAAAGAACCATACCAAATCTTACCATACCGGGACCACGTCCCAAATTACCAAATCATACCGGGTTCAAAAACCCAAATTACCATAACGAGATCAACATCCCAAATTACCATACGGGGTTCAACAATCCAAAATTACCATACCGGGATCAACATCCCAAAATAACCATACCGGGATCAACATCCCCTAAATAACCATACCAGGCATGATAGCCCCACCAAACCAAGTAACCAAACCAAGTAACCGACCATAGCATCCCAAAATTAATTTTCAAACCATCGGGTCGTACCACTACTTTCCACGTGACAATTATATCATCATCTCAAATCAATTCCAATTTCCATATCCCTTTTCTCAATTATCCACAGTCAATAGTTCAACATCAATCTCATAATATCCACAGAATCAATATCACAGTCCAATGGCAACAATAATATCCACAGCAGTCAAACAGCCAACAATCAACAACTCAGCAGTTCAAACGAATAACAAAGCACACAAAGTATTACAGGCAACATAACAAGGGTTATCCATCTTCACCTTAGCCGATTACTCAATTATGGAATTGTCCAACAGATTCCAAGTCCGGTTCTCCAGCAAACTGCTCGTTATCAACTCCTATACCAATCAAATAATATGCACACATAAGGTGATATGCAAATGCCATGCTAATACTGGGTACCGGAAAATAAATATAAACTCGGCTCGGCTACACCCCCGGTTAATTCCCCATTAGCATCATCATTCACCATTTATTTCAAGTGTTAAAATACCATATCATACTTATACTCATATCCGGATATTATTCCGGTATTTTATTACATTGATAATACCCTTTCCAGAATTATTTCATAAGTATGTACTTTCCAAAATATTATCTCCACAAATTATTATTTACCATATATTTATTCCCAAAATTATTTTTCCATATACCATATACTTCTCCAAAGTATACATATTTCATTAATTCCATAATTACATTTTACTTCCAAAAATTCCTTTTCCAGAATTATTATTTTTTTCTATACTTCTTTCTCTTTTTTTTTTTTAAATCAGACTGGGCCTATGTGTCTAAGCCCACATCCAAAACCCAGCCCCAACCAAGGTTAGGCCCAGGTCAAAGCCCAACCAAGGCCTGGTCAACGGCCCTGGCTGACGCGACCCGAAACCTTCACCCGGCTGCGAAACGGGTCGGCCCAACCCGATTGTCCACATCGTGGTCTGCTCACCTTGGCCTGCAGACGACGGCGGCGGCACGAGCGGTGAAGAGGAGATCGCGACGGAAGGAACGAGGCCCTGTCGTGACGTCGGAGGCGGTAGTTGTTGGCGCGTCTTGCTGCGGTGTCGGCGAGCAAAGGGAGAAGGCGGTCCGTCGGTTTGCTCGTGGTGGCGACGAGCGAGGCGAGAGAGGAAGCAGAAGATGGTGGCGGCGACGCGTGCTGGTGGTTCGGCCGGTGCAGGTGGCGGCCGGCAGCAGGTGGTTGGTGGTGTGTGGTGCTGGAAAAAGAAAAGATGAAGGGAAGAGGGAGGGTGACGTGGCGGTGGTGTTGTGTGTTTAATGTTTTTTTTTCTTTCTTTTTCTTTTTTTTTCTGGTTTGTGATGAAGGAAGGATACTGGGTTTTTGCTGAAATGTAGGGAAGGAAGGTTTTTTTTTGCAGGGAAGATGAAGGCTGTGTGTACTGAGAAGGCAGGAGAGGGTACAGCTATATAGGCAGTTAAACACTGGCAACTCACAGGCATAATAGGAGAAGGCGGCTGAATAATTGAGCTTCAATTATGCAGTTACTATGCTGCATGTGAAGTGTGACCCGCCTGGTCCAGAAAATATCCAAAATACCCACTTATCTTTATTTCTGGTCCGCTAACTCGAGGATAAACCCGACTTTTCTGAAGATTCCTGGACCCGAAAAATTCCATCTTTGGTCCGTAAAATCCACAGAAAAATTCCGAACGTGGGACAAGGCTCGGTTTCGGAATCCAATGCTCGATTTACCATAATTTAATTACCCAAGATTAAAATCAATGGTAAATTACTGTAAATTAACTTAAATAGTCCCGGTAAAAATGAAGGCTGTTACAGCCTACCCACCTTAAAAAGAATTTAGTCCCCGAAATTCACTTCGATGTCGTGAACAGGTGCGGATACTGAGAGCGCATATGGTCTTCGACTTCCCATGTAGACTCGTTCGCAGAGTGCTTGCTCCACTTAACCTTTACCATCGGAATAACTCTGTTCCTCAACTGTCTGACTTCCCGAGCAAGAATCTGCTCTGGTAACTCTGTATATGTAAGATCTTCTGTGACCTCAACATCTGCTGTAGTAACCACATGGTTCGGATCTGATCTGTACCTCCTCAACATGGAAACATGAAACACGTTGTGAATTCGTGACAACTCCTCGGGTAAAGACAACCTGTACGCCAAGGGTCCAACCCTTTCCACGATCTCATACGACCCGATGTACCTGGGACACTGCTTCCCTCTTTTCCTGAATCTGATAACACCCTTCCAAGGTGCAACTCTGAGGGAAACTCTTTCTCCCACTTGGTACTCCATCTAACGACGATGCTTATCGGCATAACTCTTCTGTCGGTCATGTGCTGCTCTCATACTCTGCTTAACTGTCTGAATCTTTTCTACTGTTTGCTTAACCAAATCTGGACCAACGATCAAACGAAGACCTTCTTCATCCCAACAAACTGGACTTCGGCACTTCCTTCCGTAGGGAGCTTCAAACGGTGGCATGCCAATGTTGGAATGAAAACTGTTGTTGTAGGCAAACTCTGCTAAAGGCAAATACTGGTCCCAACTCTCACTGAAATTAAGAGCACAAGCCCTTAGCATGTCTTCCAGTGTCTGAATAGTCCTCTCTGACTGTCCGTCAATCTAAGGATGAAATGCAGTACTGAAACTCAACTTCGTACCCAAAGCTATTTGCAGACTCTTCCGAAACCGTGACGTGAACCTCGGATCTCTGTCTGAGACTATGGACTTAGGAATTCCATGTAGCCTCACAATCTCTGCAACATACTGCTTCGCCAACTTATCCAAGGTGTCTGTCTGACGAATGGGAAGAAAATGAGCTGACTTTGTAAGTCGATCAACGATAACCCAGATAGCATCATGCTGTCTCCGAGTCAACGGTAATCCGACCACAAAATCCATAGTGATCATCTCCCATTTCCACTCTAGCACTGTCAACGATCTCATCTTTCCAGCTGGAGTCTGAAGTTCAGCTTTCACTTGCTGGCAGGTGATACACTTAGCAACATACTCTGCTACATCTTTCTTCATACGCGGCCACCAAAAATGACTCCTCAAATCCTGATACATCTTGGTGCTCCCAGGATGCATAGCATACGGCGTCATATGTCCTAATGACCTAATGCCTGCTCCGCTACCAAACTGAAGCGCCCTGACCCGTATTTACCATGCACAGTAAACACATGCTGAAACTATTCTTATTGATAGAACAGACAGTACATCGCAGTCAAAATACTACACGGTAAATCCAATACAACAGAAACATCATCTGTCACCCATACACGGGGACCTTTATTCAAACCACACACTAGCTCAACAGCAGCAGCATATCCAGTATAAACATCATCATAAGCCAAATAGGAAAGCAGCAACACAACAACATATATAACACAACAGCGGAAGACTTATATGCACATGTAGCGGAGGTATGGATCCGGAGTCAGGTGAAGAAGAAAGCAGCAGCCATCGAACGTCGTACCTGAACAACGAAACAACTTAACCTACGGGATGAAACCCCGCAGGCGAGGGGTGAGTCCGAAGTGCTCACTGACGAAGGATAAACAGTGATATGCAGGCAACTGTAATACAACAAAGTAAACACAAGCAAAGCAACAACATATCTCATATAAAACTGAGCCAAGACCAAAAGAAAATCTTTTATTATTAATTCCAATTTTATCCTCCGGGCCCCCGTCACTGGACAAGCTAGGTCGTACTAGGTTATCAATTAATTCCGGAAGCCAGGTCAAAGAACCATACCAAATCTTACCATACTGGGACCACGTCCCAAATTACCAAATCATACCGGGTTCAACAACCCAAATTACCATACCGGGATCAACATCCCAAATTACCATACCGGGTTCAACAACGCAAAATTATCATACCGGGATCAACATCCCAAAATAACCATACCGGGATCAACATCCCCAAAATAACCATACCGGGCATGACAGCCCCACCAAACCAAGTAACCAAACCAAGTAACCGACCATAGCATCCCAAAATTAATTTTTAAGCCATCGGGTAGTACCACTACTTTCCACGTGACAATTATATCATCATCTCAAATCAATTCCAATTTCCATATCCCTTTTCTCAATTATCCACAGTCAATAGTTCAACATCAATCTCATAATATCCACAGAATCAATATCACAGTCCAGTGGCAACAATAATATCCACAGCAGTCAAACAGCCAACAATCAACAACTCAGCAGTTCAAACGAACAACAAAGCACACAAAGTATTACAGGCAACATAACAAGGGTTATCCATCCTCACCTTAGTCGATTACTCAATTATGGAATTGTCCAACAGATTCCAAGTCCGGTTCTCCAGCAAACTGCTCGTTATCAACTCCTATACCAATCAAATAATATGCACACATAAGGTAATATGCAAATCCCATGCTAATACTGTGTACCGGAAAATAAATATAAACTCGGCTCGGTTACACCCCCGGTTAATTCCCCATTATCATCATCATTCACCATTTATTTCAAGTGTCAAAATTCCATATCATACTTATACTCATACCCAGATATTATTCTGGTATTTTATTACCTTGATAATACCCTTTCCAGAATTATTTCATAAGTATGTACTTTCAAAAATATTATCTCCACAAATTATTATTTACCATATATTTATTCCCAAAATTATTTTTCCATATACCATATACTTCTCCAAAGTATATATATTTCATTAATTCCATAATTATATTTTCCTTCCAAAAATTCCTTTTCCAGAGTTATTATTTTTTTCTTTACTTCTTTCTTTTTTTTTTAAATCGGACTGGGCCTATGTGTCCAAGCCCACATCCAAAACCCAGCCCCAACCAAGGCTAGGCCCAGGTCAAAGCCCAACCAAGGCCTGGTCAACGGCCCTGGCTGACGCGACCCGAAACCTTCACCCGGCTGCGAAACGGGTCGCCCCAACCCGATTGTCCACTTCGCGGTCTGCTCACCTCGGCCTGCAGACGGCGGCGGCGGCACGAGCGGCGAAGAGGAGATTGCGACGGAAGGAACGAGGCGCGGTCGTGACGTCGAAGGCGGTGGTTGTTGGCGCGTCCTGCTGCGGTGTCGGCGAGCAAAGGGAGGAGGCGGTCCGTCGGTTTGCTCGTCGGGTTGTCTCCTCTGGACAGCGACGGCGGCTCGTGGTGGCGACGAGCGAGGCAAGCGAGGAAGCAGAAGATGGTGGTGGCGACGCGTGCTGGTGGTTCGGCCGGTGCAGGTGGTGGCCGGCAGCAGGTGGTTTGTGGTGTGTGGTGCTGGAAAAAGAAAAGATGAAGGGAAGAGGGAGGGTGACGTGGCGGTGGTGTTGTGTGTTTATTGTTTTTTTTTTCTTTATTTTTCTTTTTTTTTCCTGGTTTGTGATGAAGGAAGGATACTGGGTTTTTGCTGAAACGCAAGGAAGGAAGGTTTTTTTGCAGGGAAGATGAAGGCTGTGTGTACTGAGAAGGCAGGAGAGGGTACAGCTATATAGGCAGCTAAACACTGGCAATTCACAGGCATAATAGGAGAAGGCGGCTGAATAATTGAGCTTCAATTATGCAGTTACTATGCTGCATGTGAAGTGTGACCCGCCTGGTCCAGAAAATATCCAAAATACCCACTTATCTTTATTTCTGGTCCGTTAACTCGAGGATAAACCCGACTTTTCTGAAGATTCCTGGACCCGAAAAATTCCAACTTTGGTCCGTAAAATCCGCAGAAAAATCCCGAACGTGGGACAAGGCTCGGTTTCGAAATCCAATGCTGGATTTACCATAATTTAATTACCCAAGATTAAAATCAATGGTAAATTACTGTAAAGTAACTTAAACTGTCCAGGTAAAAATGACTGGGTTGTTACATAATAGAAGCTTTCATCGATTTATGAAAAAGAAATATGGCAATTTTCAGAATTCCGTGTCAAAAAATTTTTAAATTTTCATAAAAAAAGATTTCAATACTCATGATTTTCTCATTAAAAACATGTGTTGTTTGATTATTTACATATGCTTGGTAGCTTAATTTATTGAATTAATTTTTTTATTTTAAAAAAAAGTCATTATATTCATAAAAGAATTACATTGTGCACCCGTCTTTTGACGATATGTCTCTAGAAATATTTATGTGTCAGGCCATAAAAATATGATTAATTTGATAATTAAAGCCATATTTTTTATGCTAAATTTAAGCGATATAAGGCCGGAAAGGTATAATTAGTAAGCTAACTAGAATTACATAAGAAAATGAACAAAAATAAGTACAAAATTTAAAACGCTAATGAAGAATTGACCTAAGTCCTTTATGATATATATCAGCTCATAAAACCACCATGTTAGTTATTTTTTTATGTTAATTATTACCATAAACGGATTTCCACTTACTCTTTCCAATCCACCATTAATTACCATGCTTCACTGGTTTTTTCTTCTCCACTAGTAGGAGAGGAAGGAAAAAAATAAAAAGGTAATATTTTCGTGCATTTTTTTTCCTTTTGGTACATCAAAATTTAGAAACTATTCATAATCCTCACTCCAAATCACCCTTAATCCCACTCACGGAGATTAAACCATGAGCCCTTGAAACTCAATTCAAGGGATATGCCACCACATTGATTTGATTGCTGATTGTTGGCACTTTTTTTTCTATCTATTTAATGTTTTGCTAAATGTTTTGGTCACCATAATTAGGTATGCGGTTCAAATCCAGATTAATCGGCTCAAAGATCCAGATATCAAATGAAAAACTAGAAAAAAAAGACACTTGTCGCTGTCACTGAAGGATCTCAATCAGATTAAGTTTTTGATACTGGATGGACGATGAAAACAAAACACTTGCTGCTGTTTTCTGTGTCCTCCTCTCTTTACCAATGGAAACTGTGACCTATTTATAAAATCAGAAACTTATTTTATCATCATAGTTTCTCTACCCTTAGCATTTGTACCAAAAGTTCACTCCATCCAATAATTCCCCTCTCTCTTTTGACAAAAAATAATTTCCCTCTCTTTTTTTACTAACTCACTTCATCCAATACTTTGCTACAATCCACTGCATAATACCTCCAATTTATGTCTGTCTTTTATGCTCAGAGGCTCANATGGTATAATTAATGAATTGTGACGAGGATGTCGATCCTCGGTATTTTGGTTAGGGATGTCGATCCCTGAGTTTGGTTTTTGACGACGGTAATATAATTGTCACGTGGTAAGCAGAGGTACGACCGGATGGTTAGAGACTGTTTTGTGGTGGCCATGATCTGGGTTTGTGTGATAAGCATGTCTATGCTTGGGATGTCTATCCCGGTTTGTTATATTTGGGATGTCTATCCCTGAGTTCTTTTTGATCTGGCACCAGGAACAGGTTGATAACCTGGAACGACCCTAGCTTATCCGTGACGGGGCCCGGAAAAGATAAAATTGGATAATTGGATTTTATTGAGTCTTTTTGGTCTTGGACCGATTTTGGGTCGAGTCTTTTGGTTTGGCTGACTTGAGTAATTTTTAGTGTGCATATTGATTGTCTTTCCTTCGTCGGTGAGCACTTCGGACTCACCCCTCACCTGCGGGCTTTCATCCCGTAGGATGAGTTGTTCATTGTACAGGTTGGGTGCATTCCAGGCAGGCTGCGGCGTTATCCCTTGGATAGGGCTTGGATCCATAGTTTGCATCTATGTCGCCATGTGAGTCATAAGTCTTCCGCTGTGCTTATTGTTGAGTTTTCTGCTGTGCATATGTTGTAAATGGGCCATTGGGCCGGATGGTTGTTGTTGTTGATGTCCCCGGGGTTCGGGTGACGAGTTCCACGTTGGGCCGAAGGGCCGGTTTTCAGTTTTGATATTGGGTTGTTGGCCAGATTATTGTTTTATACACTGTATGCTTAGGCTTGTGTTGGTTGAGTCGTCACAGTTCCGGCACGTGTTTACCGTGTACGGTAAATACGGGTCGGGGCGCTTCATATCCAAAGCTTTATCCTAACTAATTCAGATTCGATTCATTGCGCACCTGGGTATGGTGGGTGAGTTTTCAATAAATTATTTTTATCATATATTTCTACTTATTTTCTTATTATTATTTTTATTTATTTTAATTTAATTAAAAAGCTATATGTATAATATAAAAAAATTTTACCTTATAAGATAAACTTGAAAATTTAAATCCTACAATCAATTATAATTAGATTTATCCATATATTCTGAAAATCAAATTCAAATATTATAATTTTATAATATTTACTATCTTATCGATTATAATATAAATTAATTATAAATTGAGGAAACGCAATCCAAAAGCAGTAGTTGATTTGATAATCAGTATCAGATAATTTATAACATTTGAAATAAATGGTATTACTAAAACAATAATTTTATTTATGGTATTAATTAACAAAAATAAGTTGATGACTTGTATATTAAAAATAAATTTCATGTGTAAAACACTTTATTAACTTACAACTGCATCTTATCTAAAAAAATTCATTATTGTAAGAAAAGAAAAAAGGACATTTGGTTTAGAAGTGGAGTATGGATAACAGCAGTTGGAGTGCGGATATCACCACCCCAAAGTTGAAAGTAAACAGAAACAACATAAGCACATAAATACCCATACATACACACCCCAACAAAAGATAAACAAATCGTAAGGCCTGAAACAAATTATGGCGAATTGGTGATAGCCATAAGAGGATCCAGCACCAAGGTAGGAGGCACCATCAATACAATATCTTAAATGAACTTAGGTTTGATATTTCTTCACATTTTACCACCTACATTTTATAATTGTTTCATCTAAATTGTTCCATTCGTGAAACTTAGGTTTTCATTACTCAACATTTATATAAATCTTACTGATTTTTGAAGTTTTTTGGTACATCGCAAATTAAAGTACCAAATTCCATCCTAAACTCAATCATCAACCCATAATCCCTAACATAAAATTCAAGAACGATGACACTACACTACTTGTAGTAGTGTTGCCTTAATAATTTTTTTAATATATATAAATACAAAATTAGAAATCAATTCTATATTTGAACGGTAAATATGGATTTACAAATAAAAGAGTATTTTAATTTTTTTCTATAAATATATGTACAATGGCACACAGAATTTGACCGAATATAGTTGAGGAGATTGTGTTGAGAAAAACAATACAATTACTGATAAAAATGAACTGTATAATCGAATCTTAATTTTTTTTATTTTCTATGGATAATAACAAAATCATGCATTAATTGATGAACGCCATCCACTCTAGCCTTTAGCAGGCGTATATACCAAAACTCCTCATCTTATTATAAAACTAAAAAAAAAAAATTTGGGGGCTGAGGGAGAGTAATTGGGATCACGAAACAACGGGATAAAAACATGTAGCGAATCTCTGGAATAAACTAGTTCATAAATTGGTACTATTACATGTGAATGCAATTAATTCCTTGGGTGGGTGTGGGCTTGGGCAATTATTGGATGAAGAAAGACTTCGTAATGTGAGTCTTGACTTTAATTAATATGGTTATGGATTAGTTTCTTTACCTTTACATTTAAATATGATCCACGAGCCCCATCCATGCATATTTTTCAATTCTCGTAATTAATAATAATAATAATATATGTGATTACTAATATATGTGTTTTTTGTTTATCAGTAATAGGAAATCTCGTGCATTCTTCTTGAAGAGTCTTTCAAGTAAGCCTATAAAAGAATAAGAAATAGATGCCATTTCATTGGGAGGAGATCACGAAACAACGTGATTCATGAAACATTGTTTTTCTTGCCTAAATAAATAAGTGGGATATGAAAATATTAAGCGAAGTGGAATAAACTAGTACTACTGGCATAAAAGACGGATCTCGTAAACGTGAGTTTTGGGTTTACGTAGTGAACCTTAATCAATATGGGCAAAATATGATCCACGAGCCCCATCACCTACATTTCTGGTTTTTTTTGGTACATCGAGGGGCGGATCCAGAAATTTTTATTAGGGGGGCAAATTTATAAGAGTAAATCAGGGAAATATCAAAAAAACCTGTGAATAGTGGGCTCAAAGGCTCAAACCCGCGGTTATCAGGTGGAAGAAAGCGCAACTAACCACCAAACTACAATGCATTTCATGTATTTTTATTACCGTAACGATACATAATTTTGGATATAGGGGGGCCTGGGCCCCTGCCTTGTGGAAGCCCGTACCCCAATTAAATAAAAACAATGTAATTTAATAAAAAAGAGTTACCAAAATACTCTTGAAACCCGGGGTACCAAAAACCGATGCTTCGGCATACAAACATTTTCCATGAAAATGTTTTAACAACGAGATGTCATAAAAATAAACGAGATCAACCGGCTTAACAAATAATAAGCCATCACGGCATCACGCCGACATAATATCACAAATCAACTCCGGCAAACTGCCGATATAAAGATAAAACATTTATGACATCTCGAGTTATTTATCATGCAGCGGAAGATGAAAGTAATAATAATA
>JAKUCV010001615.1:0-10881 GCA_028386065.3 Turnera subulata | reverse complement strand
ACAATTCCGATTGGCGATACACGATTCACTAAGTGAAAATTCAAGTCTCACCGACATTTTCATTTATGCATAAGATTTCCAGAACTATCGAATTGCAAGGTATTATAAAAATGGTGGGGGAATGTTGGAGGATTTTTATAATATAAAGAGGAATTATATTTGTACCTTTTGGTGTAAAAGGTATCTACTGGAAATGAGTTTAAAAATGAATAGTTATATCCTTTTGTATTGTGTCTTTTGGAAAAGATACAAATTTAAGTTTGAATTTAATGGCTGTAACTTTTGGATTAAATGTGTCTTTTGGAAAAGATACATGAAGGCTTATAAATAGGCCACTCATTCTCATTTCCAGACATCAGAAAGTATCCAAACGTACAAAACAAATTGTGTTTTAGTTTCCCTCTTTTCTCTCCAACTGGTTCACTTACTCTTTCTACTTACCAAAAGTAAAACAAATTGTGTTTTACTTTTTCACTCACCAAATAAAATACTTTGCCTTTTATATGGTATACCACTGTAGGGTTATCATATAAAATAGATATTCTGCTTATATTCAGAAAGTGATCAAGGGTTGTGGTGTTTATGCAAGACATCTTCAACCAGGGGCTTCATTGTATCTCCGAGACAAATTTGCAAAACACCGTTGCATACCGACTTTAGAGTAAGTGGTGGTGGCAAATATTGTCTTAAGGAAAGTGGCATTAGCAGCACGCCTTGAAGCATCTGCAGTTATTATATTCACAGCCTTGTCTACTCCACATCACGACACAGTGCAAGAAGCAGTGTACCAGTGCAGAAAGAAGCTTATTGTTCCTACAGCTACTAGGAAAAGAAAGTAAAGAAAAAAAAACAAAACTAAGAAACTAAGACTTTAATATTGGTAATAGTAATATATCATGTGTATTAAAATAATTTTACATGATGACTTACTCTTTTATTATTTGATGAATATGTAATGATTATAAGTTATTTTAAATTCATTATCGAGGAGTCTTTTTATGTATATTTTACGGTTGAATTATTTTTTCTCATATTTCTCTAATTCGATATGAAGTTCATGTATTATATGTATGATATTTGCATATTTGGTTTAGTTTTTAGCTAATTTTTCAACTATGGTTCTTTGAAAATTCTGAAAATCCGTAAGATCCGCTCCGAAAATCCGAAAATTGATGTTCCGTGGAGATCCGAAAATCCGTAAAATCCGTACCGAAATTATGGTTTCCGAAAATTATGGAGCTCCGAAAATTACAAATGGAATAGAGTACCGTAAGATAGAAACCGAAATATTTGGAGCTCCGTTCCGAAAGTAGTATTTAGTACGGAGAGTGTACCGTGCTCACCCCTAATCCCAACCACCCTTGTCCCCCCTCCTTCCGCCCCAGCCTCTTTGCCTACCTTGATCCTCTTCAATTGAGCTTTGCAAAACGGTATCATGATACTGAGCATGCAGCGAGAATATCAAAGATCAATGTTGATTTGGGTCCTAGTGCGTTGGGAAAAACTGTTTCCATCCTAGACATGGTGACTCAAACCGGTGATGGGGATAAGGAGATTGCCAAAGCTATATTAATTATTCTCATAATGGTTGTGGAGGCAACAAGGTATTTGTGTTAAAGGAAAGCAAGGCCTTTTTGCCCACCTTGATCCTCTTGAATTGATTTTTGTAGAAGGATATCGTGATATTGAGCATGTAGTGACAATATCAAAGGCTAATATTGGTTTGGGTCGTACTGTGTTGGAAAAAGTTGTTTCCACCCTGGACATGTTGGTGCCTCAAACCGGTGATGGGGATAAGGAGATTGTCAAAGCTATGTTAGTTATTCTCACAATGGTTGTGGAGGCAGCAAGCTTAATTTATACGAATTGGTACATCTGTATTAACGGAAAACAAGGCCTTTTTGCGCACATTGACCCTCTTGAATTGAGCTTTGCAGAAGGGTATCGTGATATTGAGCATGCAACGAGAATATCATAGGCTAATGTTGGTTTAGGTCGTAATGCATTGGAAAAAGTTGTTTCCATCCTGGTGCCTCAAACCGGTGATGGGATAAGGAGATTGCCAAAGCTATGTTAGTTATTCTCATAATGGTTATGGAGGCAGCAAGATTTACACGAATTGGTATCATATTTATCGATCTCAAACCACATGCATATACAACTCTAACACTGTCAGAGCAACAATTAATCACTCAGTTGGAACCTCAGTAAGCAACTGGTGTTGCAATGGAATCCGTATAAGGCGATACAATCATTTGAAGGATTCTTAAAATTTTGGTAATCCCCAAAATTTTTATCAGAACGATGTGGTTTTAATTTACAACTTCCAACTTCGAAGACATGACTTTCTAAATTTTGCAACTGAATGCAATAAGTAGTAATATACTTATTAAATTATTTTAAAATAAAATTATAAAATAGATAGATGAAAATTTTTAAATTATGTAACTTTTAGATTATGTAATTTTGAAAAAAATTAAAATTATGTAATTTTGTGTGTGAATTAAAGAAAATGTCGGAACGATTGGAACTGGACCCTAGGATCAACAATGTACGGACCAATGAGAGCCAATAGATTAAGTTCTAGGGAGAATATAAGAAGGACCCCATCTCTTGTAACAAGCAGAACAATTTAATGCAAATCTTACTTTATTAAATATTTTCTTGAATAATATCAAGAATCATTCGAGAAAGATCTTAGTGAAAGGTAGTTGAAGTAGAGATCCATTTGATATATTGTTTCTGTTTCTCTGCTGAAGCGAACTATCTAATTCACTTATTTATCTCTTAATTAAGTTTAATATATTTCCTTTAGCGTTCCAAAAATATATATATATATATATATATATATATATATATATATATATATATATAGGTTTAGTTTACCATCGTTGGAATAATTACTTTTTTTTGGATCTGGCTACTCTGCTACTCCTAATTTTATATCTAATGGCAATATGGCAGTAAAAAAAAAAATCTACCTAAAGGAGAGCATAAAAAGGGAAAATGAGTGCATGGTCAATCCCGGTAATGGCACCCCTCCTTCCCACTCCTGCATCACTTTTTTTTTCTATTTTCACATTCAAACTCACTTCACGCCTCATTATAGCCGTTGCCTCCGCCATCGCGCCTGCCATTGTCGCGTCCGCCACGCCAAGCCCACTCTCGCTGCCAGAAGCCCACACTCGGAACCCTCAAATCCCTTGATTAAAACCTTGTTTCCATCAATCCCAAACCCTGTTTACTCGATCGATGCTCCTTTTTTCCCCACCAAGTCTTGACGATAAAACCTACCGCCGTTTCATTAGACATGCTGCAGAGCTCGCCGTTAATCAGTGCGGTTCCAGAATGGTACAACAACAATATAAATCCTTTTTGTTTCTTGTGAATTAATTTGGGTTTTTGGGTTTTTTGGGTCCCAATGTTTAGTGGTTTGGCCAATTTGGTACCCCGACATTTTTTTTGGTCGGGCAGGTACCCCGACTTTGCATGGGCAGGCCAAACGTGATCCCCCGGTCAGGTACTTGCTGACGTGGAGGGCTGCCCGGATTTGAGGTCTGAGAGGTGCTCCAAAACGACGTCGTTTTAGAGGGTTAGGTGGACATGTCAAAGTCCACTTGTCTTTATGAGCCCAGTATGCTACCAACCCCAAACCCTGACCCAACCGAATTGGAACCCGATGAATACCACCCATAACCCCAAAAAAACCTGACTATCTATTTTAAATCCTCCCAAATCGATTCAAAATAAAGATATTAAAGTTGATTTTTTTGCCTTACACGACATCATATGATCATATTTTTTCTCCTAAATTTACTCCTCCACTTTCTCCTACTCTTTCTTATGAACCATTTTTTAAAACAAAAAAAAAGCAAAGCAACAAGAAATCGACCTCGCACCGTCGACCCCTTTCACCACCACCATCAGCCCCCCCACCCTCTTCTCAAACACCCACCACCACCCTCTTCAAACACCCACCAAAACTACCCACCCATCACCTTGCAACCTGCAACAATCTCTTAAAAAAAAGATTTGATCTGTTAATCATTAATCAACCAAATCCTATCATCAAAATCCCATCTTCCTTCCACCCGTTGCAATCCAATCTCAGTGGACAAATCCAACGGGCAGGGACACGGCGAGACCAACTTTGAAAGAGGAGGAGAGGAAGGAGTGACGGTTGGCTGTTGCAGCGAGGCGGCAGTGTCACACGCAGCTGTTGCTATTTTTGATGACAGATCTCAAGGGTGATAGTCTTTGTGGCGGGCGGTGGCAGTTGGCTTTGCTGTTGTCGGTTCCGGCGCGGCAGCTGCGAAGGGAAACCCAATTTATTCTTGCTTCACACAGTTATTCGCCATAGTGTCTTTTAAATTTTTTATTTATCATTTACATGCATCTAATTTGAGTTGTATGTAGGGTGAGGTGTTGTTCCTTGTACCGTTGATGATGGATGACAAAACTATTTTTGTATTTTGGGGTGAGAAAAGCACGTTTATTTTCTGTTTTTTTTTTTATTTTGACAGTTGAGATTTGATCTTGCTTTTCATTTATTATTATTACTATTATTATTGTTATTATTATTATTATTATTATGAAAAAATTTTAGATATTTTTTACAAATTTAAAGCGGCTGCGGAAAATTTTAAATAGAAATTTTTAAAAATTATTCAGAAAAAATAATTAATAAGGTGTATTTATTTAAATCCAAGTAAGATTTTTAAAAACTAAGATTTACTCATTCTCTAGATTTTTATAAATTAAATTTGATTAAAAGAAAGAAAATTTATTAAATAAATAATCAAAATCGGGTCAGCTTTCGTTTCGGTATTTATCATGTTTCTGATTGGTTGGGTAAGAATCCGGGTTGGTAGCATGCGGACCCCACAAAGACATGTGGATCTGATGTGTCCACCCAAGCAACTAAAACGACGTCGTTTTGACACGAGACGACGTCGTTTTGGAGCACCTCTCAGACCTCAAATCCGGGCAGCCCTCCACGTCAGCAAGTACCTGACCGGGGGATCACGTTTGGCCTGCCCAAGCAAAGTCGGGGTACCTGCCCGGCCAAAAAAAATGTCGGGGTACCAAATTGGCCAAACCACTAAACATTGGGACCCAAAAAACCCAAATACCCAATTAATTTTGTTTCAATATTGTCATGATAATATAATGTAGGGTAAATATTTGCTGCTTGTCCAAATCCTCCTCTAGACAAATTTCTCACTTGGATTGCATTAGCTACTACCTGACCTTGAGGGCTATAGTCAGATAAGTCTACTCTCCGGATGAATAACTTATCAAACTATTTCTTAATTTGATAAGAAATTTTATTACAAATAATCATAATAATAATCATAAACTTATCAAACTTGTTACTTGTGTGAAAAGGATCTTTGTGGTTTTCTTGTTGAGCACAGCCGCAGGTTCAAAGTTGGCAACTCTATGTGCATTGGCCCCATTGACCTCCGTCATCCGTACCATCGTTGTAGGATTAGACAATGCGCCCAAGCTGCTCTTACTCACTACAATCAAGAACGGGTTCATCATATCTTCTTCGATTACTCCTCCCTTTTCGTATTTAAATTTGTGGCAACATTGATTATATTATATGGTGCTTCAATCTATGCATGAGTAATAAACTTATTTAACGTTTCCCCTGCAGATTCCCAAGCTTATTGTTAATGAGATTTTTGATGCACAATTATCTAACTTAATTTGCACCTAATCAACTTCAATATGTCATAACCTTTTGCATTAGACCTTGCCAGTCTCCTTGTTACTTAACAGTAATTAGAGCTAAGTTACTTTATGAAGATGATCGGCATGGTGAAAAGATTGATGTGTTGGATCTGCAACCCATAATTGAAAGACAAGGTGATCGATACTTTAGTGATTGATTTTGCAAGGTGATGCTTCACTTTGATGAATAACTAGTTGCTCATGTAATTTAGGCTTGCATAAAAGTATAGCTATTCTTTGAGATGTGTTTTCGGCAGTTTCAGTTTACTTAATACTTTGAGCATCTATTTCCCACCTTAATTTATAGCTGGTGCAATTGATTTGATGATGGTTAATGCTATAATCTATGTGAAAATGTGACAATAACGTGCACCTGATTAGTTGATTGTTTAAGCGGCAGAGGTTGCTTCATTTTGGTTATGGAACATTCTTCCCTTGATAAACATCCTAATACTTCTTGGGGGACAATTACTTTTAATTTTGACTGGTTTTGATTTGGCTTATTCGACTGAACATAAATGCAAATTCTAGGCACCATTCTCAAGTGGCAACTAATGAATTCTAGTGGCTGAAGAATGATGGAAGCGGCAAAATTGAAAACGTATCTGGATTTTAAAGCAGAAAGTCATTAAAGATGACTCATACAGAAAACGTGTTATGCAACACGGATTACAATATGAAGCGATGAGTCATGTATATGTTCCTAGTTGCTGCAGATAGATATAGATGGACATGTTTTAGTGTTTATGACGTTTACTTATTACTCCTAATAGCATAGATCCTAGGCATCCTGTGTGTTTCAAGTGACGTTTAGAATCATGGTTGTTCTATGTTGATTAAAGGGGCATACTCTAAAACATATTGGCACGCGGGGGTACGGGTGAAACATGAAAAATAGTTACGATCGAATTTGACAGCAATGCAGACTTAAAAGGTGTTATACAATACATCTCGTGGTATTGAGTGATGCGTTCTGCATGCATGTTTTCTAATTCAATTACCCTATTTCCTTTGGTTTCTTTCCTAACAAGCTGCAGAGGTCATGATGCTATTGAATGGTTTTTTTCTCCAAGGTCTGCAACTTGCTTTGTTCTCTCATTCTGCAGTTTCGGTTTTGCTTGAATTATTAGTAATTTTGACATCCAACCGTCATCTCCTCCTGCAGAAACTGATTTCCCGCTGGCTTTAGATATCCCTCCATATGGCGATGAGTCAATGTTGCGTTATGTCATTTGCTCTATTTGTGTGAAAAGGAGCTCTATGATGTGCTTGGTGCGTATACCCGCAGGTTTGTAGTTATCTACTCTCTGCGCAAAGGTGGCATTCGCCTTGACCATCAATAATATCGTTGTAGGATTAAACAATGCGCGGAAGCTGCTCTAAGTCACTACAACAGAGAATGGGTTTATATTTTCTTCGATTCTCTTTCTTTTTCAAGTCACATATTTCGTCGTCAACAGATTGATTATATGGTGGTTCAGTCAATACGTGTGTAATAAATTTGTTTGATTATTTCCCTGCAGGATCCGAACCTTTTTGTTGAAGAGGTTTTGGATGGGCAATTGTCCGACTTTGCACCTAATTAACTTGAATATGTCATAACCTTTGGCATTGGTCCTTTCAATTCTCCTTCTCACTACACAGTAATTAAAGCTAAGTTACTTTATGAAGATGATCGGCATGGTGAAAAGATTGATCAAAATTAATCGAAAGATGAGGTAACTGATGCTTGAGTCATTGTTTTTGCTCGGGGTGCTTCACTTTAATGAATAATGAGTCGCTCATGTAATTAGGCTTGTGTAAAAAATAGCTATTCTTTGAAATGTGTTTTCTGCCATTCATTTTCTTTAATACTTTTGAGTCATCTATTTACCGCCTTAGTTTTTGGCTATTACAAAGTGATTTGATGATGATTGCATGAATGAGTTGGGGACCTCAGAGCTGGAGATGGTGATATTAGGGAGTTTTCTGACGGTTGAAATTTATGTTATTTTTTTGAAACACCGCCTACTCGCTTGTAGAGTCACTTTTCATGATATTGTGTTCATTATAAGTCTAGCTAGTGTGGTTAAAATACAGGTACATCCCTTTGAAGCACATAGTTGTTGTCACACTGTTCACCTATGAGTATCAATATGTTTTGATTTGCTCTTGAGCGTGATTTTCATTCCATTAAAAATTATGTTCCCAATGGTGAGTCGCCTCTTCTTCCATCAAAATCTAAGCAGTATTTTCTTCAACATCATAATAGATCCTTTATCCTCCATGAAACTCCTTCGTTTTTTCATGAATGGGCTCTGGACGTGAGCGCATCAATGCCATATCAACTTTTGGGGCATTGAAGATAGGCTTTGCTCTATTGGTTATACTATTGTGTCTTAGGAATCATAAATTGACTTGTTTTGGGGCTTATGATGTTTACTTATTCCGCCTAATAATGTCGATGCTAGGTATCATGTGTATTGCATATTGCAAGTGAAATTATAGAATCTTGTTTTTTTCTGTGTTGATTAAAGGCAATTTAAAACACAATTGGCATGCAGAGGGTAAGAGTAAGTCGGGCCGGATATATAGTGAAGAATGAAGTGGCCAGTAACTTACAGCTAAACAGTGTAGAGCACATCTTGTAATATTAAGTGATTAGTAATGTGCATACATGTTTTATGATTGAATTACCCTGTTTTCTTTGGTTAGCTTTCCTAACAAGCTGCAGAGCTCATGTTGTTATTCCAAGTGCTGCATCTAACTTTGTTCTCATACTCGTTCCGGTTTATTGCTTGTTTTCCATATCCTCACGACATGTGTCTTGTACTTGCTTGGCGTTGTGCTGATGCCCTTAAGGAAACTGTTGTACTAAATTTACATGTAAGGCAAAGAAAGCTTGGAACTGGTTGGCAAAAAATAAATAATAGTTGGCAAGAAACTGTTAATGGCAGTTTGATATGATTTTACATTTTTGTAGTCAAATATAGTTGTTTGATGCTTTCTTTTTCTGTTGCATGAAGAGATATGCCATCTTGGAATGGGAGTCTTGTCATAATGCTTTTGAGGAGCAACTTAGATGCAGTATGGTAAAATGAGAAAAGGAAGACAACCCTTTCTTTTCCGTGCTGCCATAGACAGTTCCAACCAGTAAGAAGTGGAGAGTGATGGTATGAACAATGTGTTTAGGCTTCTGAGGAGAAATTATCATAAGTACATTTCTGAATAAATCTAATAAATGGTGCTTCCACTCCGTGTGGGGGTTAGTGGTATGTAAATGATGCGGTGGTGATGGTGTTGTTTTGCGGCCTCTTTTCCGGTTGGCTTGTTGGGTTTCTTGTTTTCCTCATACAACGCAGCCTCTGCTTAGGGAAAAAGTAGTCTACTTTGCAGATAGTTTGCAAAAGAGTTTCCAAAACTGGGCATGGCTAGCTTTGGTATTGGTGGCTTGGATGATCATTTTCCATGACATCCAGAAGCACAACAAGGTCTTCAAGAGAATGTTCCGTGCTCTTATTGCTGTGTTTGTTGGGGCCATTATATGGTTACTCAAAATAGTTCTGGTCAAGGTCCTGGCTTCACCTTTCCACGTAGCCATTTTCTTTGATCGCATGAAAAAAAGTGTTTTCCACCACCACTACATACTTGATGCACTCTAGGGGTCTGCATTGGAATTTGGAGGAGGAAGAAAGAGACCCCCCGGGCAAGACTGGAAAAGAAAAAAGAAAGGGCGTTCCTATTGTCATTTCATCATACTAAAGTTAAGTTGATGTTCGAAAGCATAACAAAATAATGAAATAAATTTGACCTAAATTCTACATCGATCCTAAATTCAACAGAGATTCTATATCGATTATTATCCAAAGGACCAGAAATCAAGTAAAAGTGCAACTAGAAGGATAAATCCTGGAAAAAGCCAAAAAAAAATTCAGTCTTGAAGAACTCATAGGCATAGGTATTTTTTAATGCAACACTTATTTTGTTCTGCTTTAAAAAAAATGCAAGACTTACTAAATTTATAGCTATATGAGCAATGTTCAAAAAAAAAAATTTAAAAAAAAAGGAAAACCAGTCACTCAAGTAATTGTGATTACATTGTTTTTCGAGTAGTGTTTCCAAATCCTTCACGTCAATCTTCTCACCATGCCGATCATCCCCGTACATCAATCTAATCTCTTTTATATTGAGGATGGAATACTTTTCAAGTGCGTGATTATATTGATTTGGAAGTGTATGTGTAGGAGTGTGCATTTGCTTGCGCTCTAGTAAAGACAAGTATTCACATATGGAGCCATTAACGTTATTTTTGTCATGAGAAGTTGAAGAGATGAGAGAGAGAGAGAGAGGAAAAGGGGAAAAATGAAATAAGTTGGTCCGTCTATACTTGTAAATATAACTAGTACATTGACTAAAAGAAACGCAATTAGCAAGAGCTCAGTTAGGATTATCAGCACTTCTAAATCCCGAGTTGAACAGATTCCATATAAGTTCGTTAAACAACACAATGATCATTGTCATTTTATCATACTGCATATTGGAAGCGCATTGCCTTGCCTAAAGATCTGGGAGGAATGGGAATTATTGATCTTAATATCATGAACCAATGCCTTCTGTTCAAATGGCTTTGGCTTTTCCTTCAACCGGAAGAGAGATGCTGGAAGGAGTTAATTCGACAGAAGTGTATCAACCTATCATCCAGCCTTACATGCCCGGAGTTTATACCTCATCAGTGCTCATCCGCATGGCTCGATATCGTGCGGTCGAGTTCCCCTCTCAGCCATTCTCATATTCCTCTTCTTCATGGATCCTCCTTACAAATTGGTTCTGGCTGCTCAATCAGGTTTTGGGAAGATGAATGGTGTGATCGCGGTAAGCTGAAAGACATATTCCCTCGCCTCTACTCCATCTCCCTGTGTACTGATGTGTCTATCCAAAATTGTCTCTCTGATAATGGCGGGCACCCTCTTTGGTCTTCTTCTTGGAGGAGACAATTGCGCGATTGGGAATTATTGGAGGTGTCTGAAATTAAAGATACCATATCTGAAATTCAGTTACAACCTGATATTATTGATCAACGCCGCTGGAGGAATTCTCGGGATGGGACATACTCCGTAAGTCTAGGACGATCTTTCATTTATTCTAGATTGGATCAATCTCGTC
>JAKUCV010001614.1:115454-171790 GCA_028386065.3 Turnera subulata | reverse complement strand
ATGTATTGAAATCCAATTTGGGTTGGAGATAGATATAAGAGCCCAATTTAGTAGAATATAGATGTTCTCCAGAGTTGTACAAGCCCACTAACACCTTGCTTGCAGGCAAATTTAACTCTGATTTTCGTGAGAGATCAGAGTTAAATCATTCCTTAAATAGCAAGAGTGTTTTTGGTATGATTTAGGCTTAAAATAGGAAGTGGGTGTGTGATTAATTGATTGGGAGATGTTTGGGGGGAGTAGTAATCAAGAAAAGAGAATATTCTGGGCAATCTAGGGGTTGATTACGCGGTGAGATCAATCAGGGAGGAATTAGGGGAGAATCCGGAGCAAAAATGGAAACTGCGGTGAAAACGCGTAGGCGCGGGCGGTCATCTCTAGATGACCGCCGGGCCTAGGCGGTCATGTGTGGATGACCGCCATGACATGGCTGTCATCTCGTGATGACCGCCGGCCATGGCGGTCATGGGTGCACTGGAATGCGTTTTCTCCCCGATTTTCGACCGAGATTCGATTCTACGCGTTTTTGGTCTAGATTTTCGGCCATTATTCTGATCATTAAGATGGTCCACGACCCTAGGCAGCCCAGAACACTATAAATAGGACCCTCCCCCTTCACATCAAAGGACACACATTATTACACACATACTCTTCCTAAAAGCTTTCAAGCTTGGAGAAACTCTACCTCTCCAAGCCCAGAATTAGTTCTATAGGCGAAGCTCTGGAGAAATCTCGTGGGTAGCATCATCTAATCAAGGCAGCAAGTGAAGAATCAAGAAGAGATCCAAGATAGGGTTGAGGTGCGGAAAGAAGCTAGGCGTAAGGCGAAACCCGAATCAAGGAGCTAGAGGAGGGCTACAAGAGGTAATTTTGATGCTTTTCTTTCTGTTGTGAAGCTGATGCTGATGATGATGTGATTGTTGTGTTTCTGATGTAAGAACTACGTGGGCTTTGAACCCGGTCGCCGGGGTACGTAGGTGGTTTTTAGTGGTGGAAACTCAAGGCCAATCTTCTTCTCATCCCCTTCTTTTTATTTTCAGTTCTTGATTGGTTTTGGTGAACACACTCACCCACTTGCACAAGGCATACAAAAACCTTTAATTGCAGAAGATTTCGCCCCAACATGGATGGGTGCCTAGCACCTTCCCATCCATGACGAATCCCCGGGTCCATTATCTTTGGTTCGCTAAACCGGTTGCCTAAATGGAGGCACATGAAGGGTTTTTCCCAAATTTTAGTCCCTTAATAGAACTTGGGTGGCGACTCCAAAGATAATGGATGACGGTTATGAAGAAGGTGTAAGGAAAAGGTGAATAGGCCCAAGTGATTTTGGGTCGGGTATTCACACATACGGGTACAAGTTGGAGAACTTGTGGACTGGACCGACCGACATAAGAACCCTACATGGAGCGTTATATGTATGTCATTATTGGTTCTTATAGATGTATTGTCCTCCGACCTGAGATCGTCAAGGTATCCAACATATGAATCATGTACTTTGATATTATTCCTAGTCATCCGTAACTGGGTGGACATAAGGGTAATCATTGGGTATATGATAATTATGTAGTGGGTTTTGATTGATCAAGAGGGGATTCGTCCGACCCATATAACGGGTATATTATCGGATGGTTTCTTGATAGAGTTGAACTGTTAAATGCATGGCCATGCTCGGACTAGGTGATATGGTGATATCACGGGTATCCGTTTTATAGAGTTAACTCGGGGATCAAGAAACATAGATTAAACATATACGAGATTGACATATTCCATGTCTCGTGTTTGATCTAGATAATGGGACGAAAGGACGATGACATGTTCCGAGGCATATAGAATCAGTACTGATCTTGTCGTTCGGGTAGCAATGATGTGTTGCTAGATGCCGCTCTTTGTATATAATTGTAAAATGGGATTTTACAATTATTGCAGGACGTTACAAGTGCCTACAGGGTCACACACATAGAACGTTGATTCGAGCAGTTGGTTGAACCGTGGTTGGACCATGGTTGGACCGGGTGTGGTTGGACTATGGTTGGACCATGGTTGAACCAGGGTCATTTTGGGACAATAATTAGCTGAATTATTGACCAAAGATCAGACCTTATGGTGTGTGTTGTGCTGGAAAGTTTAGTGGAGGCATTATCATGTCTTGACATGATTAAGTGGGAGATGGGGCCAAGATGTTGGCCATTACTTCCACTAACCTATGTCTTCATTTGGCATGTGAATGATCTGATCATCTTCTTCCTCTCTTGGTGCTCTCTGAACGTTTTTGGAGTCTTGAGAGCCTTGAGAAAACACTCACCTTCAGCTTCTTCATTCTTTGTCAAAGAAAGAAGAACACAAACACCACAAAGTTGTTGCTCCCGGTTTACTCTTGCTAGCACATCAGTCCGGGGGAGCTCGAGGCTTGACTCGTGTGACGATTCCAAGCCGGTCACGGTTCGTGTGGATACCATAGAGGGGCGAAGCTTTTGTCTGGCTCTAGCTAATTCTGTTCTACAGATGGGTGAAAGACCTCAACCGGACAAGGTATGTAAATTTTGTTATACGGTTTATGCATGCTTCACTTGGTTCTTGGTTAAGTTTCCTTGTTTCCGCTGCATATTGTGCTTGTTATGAGTGTCATAATAGCTCTAGGGAAACTTACAAAACGCGGGGCGACCGGCGGCCATCTCGTGAAGACCGCCGGCTTCCGGTGGGCATCCATACAAGACCGCCGGTGGTGGCGGTCATACAGCTGATGACCACCGGCAATGGCGGTCATCACCCTCCAGAATCCACGATTTTTTTCGATTTTGTTTCTTTTTCGATGCTACGCGGTTTTGGACCAGATTTTCGGGCATAATCTTCACCATTAAGCAGGTCCACGCCCTTAGGCTTCTCAAAGCATTATAAATAGGACCCCTCACACACATTTCAGAGGACACGCAATCTTTCTCACATACACACCCATAAGCTCTTCTTGCTTGGAGAAACTCTACCTCTCCATGCCTAGAAATATTTTCTAAGGCAGAAACTCTGGAGGATTTTCGTGGGGAGCAGCAGGCAGTAGTCTAGCAAGGAGGAGTCAAGAAGAGGATCAACCATAGAGCTAAGGAGTGGCAAGAAGGTGGGTGTAGAACTCAACTCATTGCAAGGAGCTAGAGGAGGGCTACACAAGGTAATCCTAAATCCCTTTTTGATTGATTCTGGCTGATTGATTGCTGATGATTTTGATGATGTAAGTGACCGATTAGTGCCATATTTAGAACTACGTGGCTTTGACCCCGGTCACTCGGGTACGTAGGTAGTCTCGGTTTCACAGCGGCATGCAAGCCAAGTCTTTTCATCCCCCATTTCTTTATTTCCCACACTCTTGCACACTTGATCAAGGCACACTTTTCTCTTTAATTACACAAGGTTTCGACCCAACACGGATGGGTGCCTAACACCTTCCCATCCGTGACGAACCCCCGATCCCATGTCTTTGGTTCGCCATGACCAGTTGCCTAAGGAGTCATTCAAGGGTTTCCCTAAGTTTTGTCCCTAATAAAACTTAGGTGGCGATTCCCATGACATGGGATTGACCCGAGGAAGAAGGTGAAAGGAATAGGTGAATAGGCCCAAGTGATTCTGGGTCGGGTATTCACAATTAGAATCTGGAAGAATCCAGATTATCCATCCAAGTAGCAAAAATGTGTTTGTTTGGAAAGTCTTTCTAATATTTGGTCTATGAATAGCAATGGGAAATGGTCCTTCCTAGTTGCCTTGTTAAGCTTTTTATAATCAAAGCACATTCTCCAACCTGTGACAGTCCTGGTTGGTATGGGTTCCTCTTTTTCATTTTTTTACCACTGTCATTCCTCCTTTCTTAGGGACTACATGCACTACACTAACCCAAAGACTATCTGAAATTGGGTATATGATCCCAACATCTAGTAGTTTCAAGATTTCGTTTTTAACCACCTCTTTCATATTTTCATTTAATCTTCTTTGTGGTTCTATTATGGGTTTACTGCCTTCTTCTAAAAGGATGCGATGCATGCAGAGGTTAGGGCTGATACCTGTGAGGTCATCAATGGTGTATCCTATTGTCTTTCGGTGCTTACTAACAACAGTGCGCACCTTTTTCTTCTTCCTCCTGTGAAAGGTCAGCTCCAATAATGATAGGAAATGAGGAAGCTTTGGGGTCTAAGTAGATATACCTGAGTTGGGGTGACAGAGGTTTTGTTTCCACCTTTGGTGCTTCTTTTGCAAGTTTTGGTTCGTGAACAGGCTCTACAACAGGCTGAGGCTGTTGTTCTGCAGCATGGGTCTGTGCGTCATTTTCTTGCACCGTTTCTTCCGCCATAAATTTTGCTACCTCGTGTAGGGCTATTTCTTCTCCTTCAATGAGTCCAATGACTAGGCAACCCAACAACTCATCTTTATGTGTTTTCATGAGTTGGGATGCCTTGACTAGCACATCAACAGGGTTTGGCACAGCATCTACCATGTAGCACTGTCCTGCTCCAAATTCATTCCATTATGCTTTTTGGACATTGAACTCTACTGTCTCTTCTCCAAGTCGCAATGTTAGTGTCCCATTGGTACAGTCTATCATGGCTCCTGCTGTAGCTAAGAAAGGACGCCCCAAGATGATGGGTGTCTTCTCATCTTCCGTCATGTTCATAACCATAAAGTCTACAGAGATGTAGAAATTACCAACCTTGACCGGCACATCCTCCAATACTCCCACAGGATATACGAGTGAGTGGTCAGCGAGCTGAATTGTCCTTCTTATAGGCTTATTGTCCCTAAGGTTCATGTCTTGAGTGATGAAGAGCGGTAATAGGCTGACACTGGCTCCTAAGTCGCATAGTGCTCCTTAAATTTTCTTATCCCCGATATTGCAGGGTATTGTGAAGCTCCCTGGGTCTGAACACTTCCTGGGTGGGTGGTGCTGAATGAGAGTACTTTCCTGGGCTATCATGGCTACTTTCTCCATATCATCAATAGTTCTCTTTGTCGTCAGGATGTCTTTTAGGAATTTGGCATACGACGACATTTGTGTAACCACATCACTGAAAGGGACATTAACATATAGCTTGCTCAACATCTCCTAGAATTTCCTGAATTGCTTTTCTAACTTGGACATATGGTATACTTCTGAAAATGGGAGTGGAGGTTGGTAAGGTAGAACAGTTTGGGGCTGTTTGTCAACTCTTCTTATGTTGACAAGCTTAGCCACAGGCCCAGCCTGTGTCTGCACTATCTGTCCCGAGCTGGATGTTGATGTCGGCTGCACAGCCTCAGGCTGTTTGGGCACTGCTTCCTTCAACTCCTTTCCACTGCGGAGCGTTATTGCCTTGCAATGCTCATTTCTTGGATTTTCCACTGGTTTACCAGGATGGATTCCATACTGTCTGGTGGACATTGCAGCTTGTTGGGCGATTTGGTTCTCGAGGATTTTATTATGGGATTTGATCTGACTGATCTCCTCGCTTATCTTGTTTTGGTTCTCCAAGATGGACTGCAACATGCTCATCATGTCAGTGTTGTTGCCTTGCTATCCTCCTTGATTCTGCCTCTGGTATTGGGGTTGTCCGCTGTGGTTCTGTCTTTGGTACTAGGCCTGTGGTGGAATCTCTCTTCGTTTGGTGCCTTCCAGGAGAAGTTGGGGTTGTCTCTCCAGGATGGGTTGTAGGTGTTTCCATATTGGCCCTGTTTTTGTTGGATGAAATGAGCGTGTTCAGTATCGCATTCGGTGAGGAGGGAACAACTGGAGGTGTTGTGACTGCAGCTGCCTTGACCTGAGCAACCCCTAGTTGTTTGCGAAGGGCTTCTATTTCTGCCTCAAGCTTGTTCACCCGATCTACGCCAATCATCCTAGAAGTTTTGGCTCCTTTAACATGGGTTTTCCTTTTTGACAGAGCTTCGAGAATAGCAACTCCATCATTGTAGTCCTTGTCCAAGAATGAATCGTTAGCCATTTTTTCTAGGGTGTTTTGATCTTCGTTGCTTAGGCCGCAATAGAATTGCTCCAGTTGTACTGCTTCATCAATTCTGTGGTCCGGGCATCTTTTGAGCAGTCCCTTGAAATGCTCCTAGGCATCACGAATGAATTCATCATAGCGTTGGGAAAAGCCGATAAGCTGCTGCCTCAGATTCGCAGCCTTACTTGATGGATGGTATTCCTTCAAGAAAGCTCTGACTAGACTGTCCCAATCAGTAAAGTAGCCAGCCTCATGGTTGTTGTTCCACTCAAATGTTGCATCTCTGAGTGAGAATGGGAAGACTCTCATGTGCAGCTGCTCCTTGGTCATCCCTGCTATGTTGACAGTGCTGTACACCCGCAGAAAGTTCTGCAAGTGCGAGTTGGGATCTTCTGAGGGTGTACCTTCAAATGTGCGCCTTTCCAGCAAGCTCAGCAGGTTGGTTCTGATCTCATATGGAGCATCTATATCTGGAATGGCTATGATGTTGTGAAATATGGTGGTTGGTGGTTGTAGGAGCTGCGACATAGGGATGTAGGGCGAGCAGGCTGAGCTTGTCCAACCTCCAAATTCGCTCCATGGTTCTGTCTGTCCGCCATGTTCTGCTGTCTTTGTTTTTTTCTTGCGAGTTTGGCGGGCTGACTTTTCGATTTCCTGGTTGAAGACTAGAGTTGGCTGTTTGCTCCTTGTTTGGGGCATGCACCTCCTGAAACCTTCAAATTTAGAAAAAGAATAGATTAGATGAATGAGAGCCTAAGAAATCAAAATAAGAAGTAAAGAATCAAGCGCCAGTCTCCGAAAACGGTGCCAAAAACTTGATGCGTGCTCTACTGTCACAATATGGTTCCTGCAAGTGCACAGGGTAGTTGTAGTTCTTTATCAAGGTTGTATCCATAAGGACTGGGTTAAGTCTGTTTCCCCTTAATTAGATAATATTAGGCTAAAAACAATGGAAATGAGTGTGAGTGAATTCAAAGTAAAAATATTTAATTGAATAAGTTAACAGTGTGATTGAAGTGAGGAAGGATCAGATTGAGGAAGATCTTAGGCATCCAGGGTTCTCATGCCTCGTTTTCATGCCTTAATTTGCCCAATAGTGTCGCAACAGGCTCAGCCTGTTTGACGGCCTGTGTTTAATAAGATGTCTTGAAGGGGCTCCCAACCTAATATACTACCAACAGCTCGATCTTATTGTTAGTTCCTTAAGTTTCTACCTACTCCTTGTCACTAGGTATAGATGTCCATTAAGGGTGAAGATTAATGTTGGGGCATATTTTCCCACAGTCTCTCCCTGTCTTCTCTCAAATGGCTAGGGAGTGAAGGCTGACTACTGTTGGTCTAGTAATCTTGGCTTCACCTCTCGGTCCTTCACCAAGTTGCTACTAAGTAGGATTAAGCTTCTCAGGAGTCAATCAAGAATCAGATTAAAAATAGGGTTATTTACTTGACTTATACTGCGACAGGCTGAGCCTGTGACTGGGCCTGTCTACTGCATGTAGTCAAAATATAAAGGTTGGTTCTTACATGGGCTCTCAACCTACACTGCACCCATTTACTTTCGTTCACAGGTGCCTCCCATGATTCTCACTCGTCCTTACTGCTTTCGCATCGATCAAATCTAGGAGATTGACGGCAGTGTTGAGGCTAATTCCTCAATTAGCTCTCAGCTTGGTTAAAGGCTAAGAACTAAGGGCTTGTTGTTGATGATCCAGTAGCTATGATTTCACCCTTCGGTTCTTCACCCAGCTACCTGAAATCATGCCTGAGTTTGATCAAGAAAATGAATTGGAGGCTACAGGCGACAAGATTTCTACCCAGAAAAGGGAGTAGAATCTTGTCCCCTAGAACCCTTGGGGATTCTGGGTTTTGCCCTCCTCCAAATGTTTCTGCAGGTTTCTTTTTAATTCCCTCAATCGATTGATCGATTCCTAGATGCCTCCCTTCTTCTTCCTTCATCATTTTTACAGGCGCGGCTCAGGTCCCTTTTTCCTCTCCCCACTTGCTTGGAGGCATGGAGGTTGGGAAAGTTGGTTGCCCACGTGCCTGTCAGGATGTAGCGCCATAGGAGGGGGTCAATGCAGAAATCCGGTTGATGCAGCCGAGCAGAAGATTTTTGGAGAGGATATTGATTCTCTAGGTGGATTTTTCTCCAGGTAGAATGATTGCTGCTACCTTATCTTCAGGAATTTTTCTGATGTGCTCATGATATGGTTGCAGGTGCCAGTTCTACTCTGTTGCAAGTGGCGTAAACTTTATATTCGTTCTCCTCTTTTTTTGTTTCTGCAGAATGCACAGGCTGAGCCTGTGTCTGAGGCTGTGTGCAATTTTTCTTGATTTGTCCTCGAGATTGACCTCACATCTCCATGTGGTTGGTGAGGTGTTACTGAGAACGTGTGAGTTGAGGTTGGGATGGTTGAATCCAGCGGATAGTCTGCAATTGGAAGAGGATCCGTGGCCCTTGACTAATTTTGTTGTGAATGACAAGCCTGAACAAATCCTAAAATAGACTCATGCTGTGAGTGATGGCCCTGAACAGGCTCATGCTGTGGTAGAGGCTTTTTCTTCGAACTCTTTGCTGAAATTTTCCAAAATTCTTCGAAATGCACCTGGAATAACTAATCATACAGTAAGGGATGTAATTGAAGGGAATATGATAAGATAATCCAAAGCAAGGCATCTAATCATGATAAAATGAGAGAAAATGTTTCTAAAATCATGCCTAAAACTATGCATATTCCACGTGCATTAAGAATTTGGATCAATACCAATAAGGCTTGTTAACATATAATAATACAAACTTTATCTAACGAGCTTTTTTGTGTTTATGATTCTTACAAGGAAGCAGATGGGACAACATGGTGGAGAAATATACTGCAGAGGATGCTCTTAAATAGAAATTTGCCATTTTCAACTTTTACAAATAGGAGATGAAGAAGGATAAATCCATCAGCAGTCTGATCATGAAATACTAGAAGCTCTTTGAGGACCTGAAAGCTGTAAATATTTCCTTACCAGACGAGTTTCTTGCAGGTTCCCTGATTCAGAAGGTGCTTATTTCTTGGAAGGACAACAAGCACATTCTCAAACACAAGCATAAGCTGATGTCCCTGAAAGACTTGATACTCCACATTCACAGCGAGGACAAAAATAAAGGAGAAAACAAAGGTGCAAACGCTAGTGAGATGACTGCTAAAGCAAATTTGGTAGAAGGTACCCCTATTTTTAAGCAGATCAATAATAAAAGGAATCTGGTCAGAAGTCAAAAGTTACTATTCCCATTGATGTGCTCCAAATTTACGCACATTTTATGATAGTTTCGAATGACTTTTATTATGTATTCTTGGTCAATTATGTGCATAATCGTTATATTATTGTGTGTTTTCATGCATAGTGTCAATTAGTCCTTCAATATTGCTGATTAATTATTTTATAGGAATAAATCGATTTTATTTAAAGAATTGGAGCTTTTTAGCCAAGTTCAGAATGAATAGGAAACTTTATGCAGTGAGTACAGCCCACCAATTCGAAAATTGCAGGAGATCTAGAGATCGAATTGAAGTGAAATCTAATTGGAGATGAAACTAGACTTCCAGATCTTTCTTGGGATATAAAATTCATAATTTTTGGGCATGTCTACATGGAGCAGCAATTGTCGAAATCCAGCCCAAGAAGCAAACTTTTCTGTACCGACCTGGGCCCAAGTTTTTAATCATAGCTCGAGCTACAAAAGTTCAATAGAGTAGAGATTTAAATGTGTAGAAAGCTAAGCGAATTCTCCAGAATTTTGTAGAAAAACCCAAAGTCAAATTCTGCCGTCTACAAGTTGAGAATTCGCGGGCTACTATCTAGCCATAAAAGTTTCAACTTGGAGTGCAGATAAAAAATTCTATTTCCGTTCGACATAGGAGACCTTTGGACGACCTCCAGCACAAAAATCAGTATAAATAAATCCCTAGGATCGATATATTCAAGAGGCCAAGTTCAGAGGGCGAAGCTCTGCCAAAACTGTTTAGGTTTTATGTCACACACACTAGTAGGGTTAGGGTTTCCACTCTTTTTGTTCCTCTAGGTGGTGCCGAATTCCTCATCCAAATTAGAGGATTATTCTCCTCAACAATCCAAAGTATTTCTAGCAAGATTTGAAAGTTTAGAGCTACAGAGTCATCAGTCTAAGGAGCAGCAGAAGGCGACATAGCCATCAACCAACAACATTCGGCCAGTCGACTTCTACTCTCTCTCTCTTGATTGTATTTCTTTATGTTAAATCGTTTACTTGATGAATTCTTGTGAGATCATGATTGATTTCATTTTTATGAGGAACTAATTCCTTAATCTAAGAATAGAGATGTAGCCAATTACTTCTATGGTTTTACAATTGACGAATTTAGTTTATTGGTTTATATGTGTTGATTGTTTAATCTATGTGTGCTTGAATTGGTTCAATTCTATTTCTTTGCTTGTCCCCTTCTACAAAGAGCGACATTGCTTACTAAAAAACAAATTATGAGTCTCACTTCACTAGGGTGACGAGTAGAGGCGGTGGCAGAGGGGGCTGCCTAGGTTTTTATTTTTTTCATATAAGTCCTATCATATTTACTCGTAACCTCCTGAATTTTTAATTTTTTCGTATAAGTCATATCGTAATATATATTTGGCTCCTTCTAAATTTTATTTTTGCATATAAACTCTTATTATTACATACAAAATATTATATTGCCCCCTTTAAAAATTATATCTATATTGGCTTCCTTAAAAATTATATCTAGCTTGGCCACTAGTGACAAGTGGAGCCACATAAAGATATTAATCCTATAGTGATTGGGATGCTTTTTTAGCATCATAAAATTATGAAAAATGTCACAACTTATTCTATACCTTCTCTTTGATAATGCGATTGTGTGGCTTTTTTTTTTTTTGCAGAGGTTTCGGACAAATTATTAGGTCTCGTTGTTTTGTTTTGTTTTCTGATTAGAGACTTGTATTCTGGTTGTTCCGGATGAAAAAGTTCAGTGATTAATTCTTTTCTTCCATAGAGTTCAGGGTAGTTGAAACTTCTATACTTGGACTCTTTTGATACTATAATTATAACTCCATACTGGTTTAAGTTTTGTCTCCTTAATGCTGTTCATGATGCATTGCTTAATTATTGATCTTTTCTTTTCTTTAAACCATATTCTTTAGTCTCAATGGAACTGTGTTTTCCAAACCATATTAATTAATGCTTTCTATTAGCATTAAAGCAAAGATATCTGTTTCACCTTCTTTCAAGTTTTTCTCTTCCTCATCTACCTATTTAGGCTTTGCTGGATTCCGTTTGATCCTCTTCATGCTGCAGTTCTCTCCAAGAAGAATGAGGCTGATTGTATTTAGTCCTTACACCAAAGAGTCTGCAACAATAATTAAACTTTGCTGGATTCCATTTCAAAGAGAAATTATGAGAAAGAGACAGTAAAGACTGACCTACAAATGACTGATTTCCTAGGCAAACGATGACTAACAAAAACATGTGAAACCACACTATGTGAAATCATTAACTGTACAAATTAAACATAGAATGTGACCCCATGATTGCTTCTCTGGTATCGCTAAAAGCAGCACTGTCGTGACACCAGTAATTTGCTAAAGTTCTTCAACATTGTAATCACCTAGTTTTATGAAAGATCAGATTTTCGATATCTATTGATAAATCTCTATCATCATTCAACACATCTAGAGATGTTGACGAAATAGCATCCAGCTGGATCACTTTAAGCTCTACATCTTCTGTGACTTCATCTTCTATGGCTCCATTAATTTGTTCAATATTCAACATCTGCCCAGATTTTCCAATCTTCTCCAACTCAGTAGCCACTTCTTTCATTGTGGGTCGTCCACATCCCCTTAAACACAAGCATCTTTAAGCCAAGTTAGCAACTGCGACAAACTCAATGTTGCCTAATCCGACTGTCTAGAATATCCTGAAGCATGTTTTGTTCCATCACTTATGGTTTCAGTTGGAGTTGCTGCAAAAACTGGTTTGCGCCCGCTCAAAAGCTCCACGAGAACCACACCAAAACTGTAAACGTCACTCTTTTCTGTAAACTGAGTAGATTGAAAGTATTCTGGGTCTAGGTATCCAAAAGTGCCTGCTACATAAGTGGTGAGATGTGTCTGATCAATATCAATCAATCTTGACACTCCAAAATCAGAGACTTTGGCTCTGTATTTCTCATCCAAGAGTATGTTGGTAGACTTAATATCACGATGGTAACTGGGGATCGACGCAGCAGAATGGAGGTAGGAAAGTGCTCCGGCAATTTCAGTGGCAATCCTTAACTTCATCTCCCAGGACAAATGAAACTCCTCAGTCTTGTCGTGTAAGCACTGGGACAAAGTTCCATTTGGAATGACAACATCCAAGAAGCCTAACCACATTCCTATGATTGATCTGTGATAGAATGACAAGCTCGTTAATGAACTGTTTTACTCTTCCTTCGATTACCGAATTGGATTTCTTGATTGCCACGACTGTTCCATCTGCTAGCATTCCTTTATAGACAGTGCCTTGTCCTCCTCTGCCAAGTTTTGGCTGAAATGGTCGGTGGCGATGTCCAACTGTTTTGCAGTATATATTTTTGTCTTACGCACATTTCCATCGGTTGAAGACAGTTGTTGTTGGAGTAATAAACCACCATTCTGCTGGAAAAACTTGTTTCTAAGCTTGATATTTGTTGTGAATGCAAATACTGCAGGTGCCTCACGTGCCAACAC
This sequence comes from Turnera subulata, assembly GCA_028386065.3. Taxonomy (NCBI): domain Eukaryota; kingdom Viridiplantae; phylum Streptophyta; class Magnoliopsida; order Malpighiales; family Passifloraceae; genus Turnera; species Turnera subulata. Next base: position 159,083 of record JAKUCV010001614.1, on the reverse strand, counting down.
AAGTGCACACAACATAAACACACGTGACACTAGTGCACACGAGTCATCTAGGAGGAGTACACGAGCGAGGAGGCCATCTAGAATACTCAAAGATTATGTGTTGTGCAACATGACAAAAGTGGCAGCAAGTAACGGCACTCTTGTGCAGAAAGAATAGGCACTATATAGGACCAGGGAAGGGTTTGTAAAAGGGCAAGATAGGTTTTGGCTTGGTTTCTAGTCTTCTCATCTTAGTTCTTCATTCTCTTCTCATCCTCTCTTATTTCCTTTTTCTATGTACTGCAAACTCCAGCTCACGCTTAAGAGCTTGGTTTATCAATAAAATCACATATATTTCTGCTCTGTTCTACCTTTGGTTGTTGGTTGTTTCAGGGGTCACGTCAATATTCCTCCTCTTCCGGACATTCTTGTGTATCCATCGTGCAATAGCAAGCACTGACAGGACTAGAACCACCCAGCCTATAACTGCTCAAAATTCACAAAATATTTAGAAGAATTAATCAAGCATAAAATTACCACAATAGTAGCATATAGTGAGCTAAAATTTTTGGTTAGCTGTTTATCATCACTTTTTTTTTTCAAAATAGAATATTGTAAAATGACTATCAAAAAAGAAGTTTGGCTCTAACAGAGTGATTTTGTGGTAAAAGAAGAAGGGAAAGAACATTACCTATGATGATGATCCAAAGTTTGTTGACATCACATCTATAATCCCCATGTGTATTCACACACTTTGTTTTCCCTTTGCAAGTATTTAGTTCCGGATCACTGCACTCGTCGCGGTCTGGAATGGAATGCAAGAAAAAGAGATATTTGTTGATGAAAAAATCCCAATGAGATACTTGAAGTCCAATCAAAACACTCCAAACATGATACTTGGACTGAAGTCCAAGACCAGGGGACTTGGTACGAATCATGGGATAAATCATGATTAATAAATTGACATGAGCATGACAACTTATAATTAAAATATTTTAAAGTCCAGGAGAAAAAATAAGTGTAGGGATTTTTTAAAAATTTTTTATAGAGATAAGATCTTAAACTATTAGAATATTCTTAATTAAATTGTTAGGTTATTATTGGATAATGACAACCATGATGGTGATCTTTAGTGATAAGATCCCATCTAGATGGGTTTATCTGGTGTAATTCAAATCCTAGTCTGTTATGGGTAACAGATAGAGTGGGAATTTAAAGGGTATAGAGATAATATAGGTATTATCTCCACAGTGTTTCAAAAGTCCCAAACTCTGTTATAAATACAAAAATTGTGTATTGGGTCTTTGAAAGAGTGTGAAACTGAAACACAATTGGAGAACGTTTCAGACGTGAGACGAGAGAAACAATCTTTGTTCCTAGATAAACAAAGAGCCCTTCACTCAAAAGTAAATAACACACTATTGGCTTTTAAGTTGTGACCAGTGGGTTTCTTCCTAGTGATTTAACTCCTGACCAACTGTTGTAAAACGTGAAAAAGGTAGGAATTAACTATCTTAAGGCTCCATAAATTTAGAGGTTGGTATTTTAAATTATTATTATTATTTCCGGACTCCTAGAAAATCCAACATTGGTAGCGGAGCCAGGTTAAAAATTCCTGTTATTAATGATGTTTTCACTTGCGGTATGAACTGGATATTTTTTAATTGGTATATTCAGTGCAATAATCAGTTTTACATACTATAAATTTAGAGAAGCCATGCTGCGTGGGACATGATGATATAGGATCTATGTGATGCCATGGTTGTTAACCTGATATGCTATGCCGTGATAATCATGTACTCAAGATGCCATGATTTAGTCAATGTGAAATTGTATGCCATTAATGACATGCGTATGATATGCAATTTTTTTTCGATGCTATGTATGTCAATTCGCTATGTTTTACCCGATATGCCAGCCTAATATACCGAGACCAACACATGTTTTAATTGATAACGAAATAAATTAGAGTAAACTCAATCTGGTTTCGTTAGTATTTCAATTAAAATGAATAATGTGTATTGTTTGGTCCTGTTTTTGGCATGTGGGATGGTTGAACTGGGTGAACCCGAGAAACCCAAACCCGAACCCGAATTAGACCCGAAGCCACCATGGATGGTGGCATGTCGCCCGCTGCAACCGTAAGAGGCGGTTGGGACAGTGTGTGTCGCTGCTCTCACCGGGACCGACTACGGCAGGCCATGACGTGAGGAGGAGGACGGGGCGCGCACTGTGGCCGCGTCCTTTTTCTTCTATCGGCGGCGAGGAGGCAGAGGACGAAGCCGAGTGTGGCTGTGTGCTGCGCGACCCCTCTCCACCTTCGTCGTCTTCGGCGACGGCCACAACTCCTCCTGTGTGGGATGCGAGCCGCGGGCCGAAGCTGGAGATGGCGGATCTGGGCAGAGAAGTCGTCGCCGGGAGGTCGAGCAAGAGCGGGTCGTGGTGGTTCGAGCGGCGGCCTTTCTGGTTGCTGCTCCCTCCTCGATCTGCGACTACGGCCTCCGTCGTCGTGGATGATGGCGGCAGTGGCGTCCTTCGTGGTGGCCGCGGCTGTCTTCTCCAGCGGCAGACGACGTGGCTCCGGCGAGGCCTCCTTCTTTGTGAAGGAGATGATGCCTCGGGTCTGCCCCACACCCATTTTCTCTTTTTTTTGTTTTCTTTGGAAATGAAAAAAAAAAGGGGAAATGGGATGGGTTTTTTCGGGCCGATCCTGTCTCGTGGGCTCATGTGTTGGGCTCACTGGACAGGCTGTTTGGGTCTACGGGTCTGGGCTGATTTGTTTTGGCTCACTGGATTGGTTTTTGGACCCGCGGGTTTGAGCCATTGTGTTTGGCTTGATGGGCCTATTTTGTTGGGCTCGTTTGGGGTTGGATTTAATTGGGCTATTTTGGACTGTGTGATCATTTTTGGCCTGATTATTCATTTGGATTTAGTATCCTTTTCTTGGGTTCATTGATTATTTAACAATGTATTAAATAATTTAACTATATGTTAAATTCAAATTAAAAAAATGTGCATAATTAAATTATTTGTTAATTATGTATTTGTGCACATAAATTTTTTAATTTTGCATAATTGATTGTTATTATTATTTAACTTTGTGTTGGTAATAAATGAATGACGACATTCAATTATGAAAATAATTATGTGTTAATTTTTTTATTTCTCACTTTGAATAAATTTGGAGTATTTATGTTAGTGGGAGTGGATGCTTTATATGATTAAATATTTTTTAAATAGTTATTTAGTTTTCTAGGTATAGATGATGATGCACTTTGATGGGTATTCGATTTTATGCTTAGAAAAAATGTTAGCTATTTATTATATTTAAATGTAAAGTATATTGTATACATGATGAGGCATTTAATCCTGTGCGGATTTTTTTACATGAATTAATTGTATTAGTTATCAATGTACAATTGGCTAATTAATTGTGACTTGTAGATGGCTACTTCCACTAAAGGGATTGTTGCTGAGCTAAACAAAAATAAGAAGCTCAATGGTGACAATTATGAAGTATGGAGCATGAAAATCCAGAATGTCCTGGAGTAACAAGACGTTCTCGATGCTCTGGAAACCAAGATGGTTGAGCCTGAGGAGGGAAACACAGCCCATAATAAGAGAGAGAGACCTCTACCTTGTGTGGAAGAGGAAGAACTCTCTCGCTCGCATCATCATGCTGAGTAGCATGAAAGATGACCTTATGCGCATGTACAATGACTTGTCAAGTGCTAGGGACATTTGGGCTGCTCTTAAGGCACAGTTTGGTGGTGTGTCCATAACCAAACTGAGTCAGTTGATAGCTAAGTTTGACGGCTATAAAAAGCATCCCAATCGAAATACGAGACCACATTTGAGATATTTGAGGGATATGTCGAACTTAATCAGTGAGTTAAGTGATAATGGTCAAGAACTCACTGAAGAACAAAAAGTTCATGCTGTCATCCGCTCTTTGCCAAGTTCTTGGGACCACATGAGTGTTAAGTTGACCCAGAACTTAAAGATTACCACCTTTGACGAAACTATCCGTCGTCTGGAGCTTGAAGGAGAGCACCTTGGGGCCTCTAAGGAACCTCTCCAGAATAATGCCTTTGTGGCTGAAGGTAGTAAGAGAAGAAAGAATGCAAAGCAGGCTCATAAGAAACCTTTTATTGAGGGAGAAGTCCCTCACAAGAAGAAGAACAAAAACAAGAACCAGTTAAAATGTTTTAACTGTGGCCAAAAGGGGCATTTTGCTGCTGTGTGCACAGAGCCCAAGAAGGTATGTCCCTTCTATAATATTGTGAGTTCTAGTTTTGTTTCTAGTTCTGCTTTATTAACTGAATCAACTATCATGTAGATTGTAGATTCGGGGGCCACATACCACATAAGTAATGATCGAGGTTCATTTGTGGACTATCGTCGTATTTCGAGTAGATCGAAGTGGATTCATGTGGGAAATAACTCCAAGCTGGAAGTTAAAGGTTTGGGCACTTGCCAACTAAGGTTGACTGGTGGTCAGACTTTGGACCTGCATGATGTACTCTACGTTCCAGAGATGTGGCGGAATCTTGTTTCTGTTTTAGTTAAACAGGGTTTCTTATTCAATTTTCATAAAGTTGGTTTGGACTTGTTCTATGGGACTGTACTTTATGGTTTGGTTTCTGGATGAATGGTCTTATTAGTTTGGATGTTGAAAACTTTTCTAATAAATCCAATTTTTCCCTTTTTACATCCTCGAGTAATGTGAACGATGATGTGAACGTGCGGCATTCAAGGCTTGGCCATGTGAGCCAGCAAAGAATGAATCGCCTCGCGAAAGAGGGCCTTATGGGCTAGATTAACAAGGTATAACTTCCTGTGTGTGAGTTATGCCTTGCGGGAAAAATGGCAAGAAAACCATTCGAAAAAGCAACGAGAGCAGATCAACCGTTGCAGTTAATACATTCTGACATTTGTGGTCCAATGAATGTGAGGGCAAGGCATGGTGCCTATTATTTCATCACTTTCATTGATGATTTCACGCGCTACGGTTATGTCTATTTGATTTCCCACAAATCCGAGGTGTTGGACTGTTTCAGGAAGTTCATAAGCCTTGTGGAAAATCAACTTGATAAGCGTGTCAAGGCATTAAGGACGGACCGAGGCCGTGAATATTTGTCTGGTCAGTTCAAACAAATATGTGATGAAAAAGGAATTGTTAGGCAACTAACTATTCCTGAAACTCCACATCAAAATGGTGTTGTGGAAAGAAGAAATAGAACTCTTCTTGAGATGGTCAGATCCATGATGGCACAGGCTAAATTGTCAGTCTCCTTTTAGGGAGATGCACTCTTAACTGCCACTCATGTACTGAACTTGGTGCCCTTAAAATCTGTAGCTTCTACACCTTATGAGTTATGGACAGGTAGAAAACCTGACTTAAGTTGGCTAAAGCCTTGGGACTGTGCTGCTTATACCCATAAATCTTCCCACAGACATGAGAAATTGGGACCTAGAGGAAGTAAGAGTATTTTCATAAGAAATTCTGAAAACTCTAAAGGTTATGTGTTCATTGGTGAACACGGGGGTGTAGGATATACAGAATTTGAATCACGAGAAGTGACTTTCTTGGAGAATGAGTTTCCAAGAAGAGGTGATACAGGACCTGATCAATCTCTTTTTGAGATGTGTGATCAGGCAAGACAAGATGATGCAAGCCAATTGAGTATTGGTGAATCTAGCATGCATCGGAATCTTGATCCTAGTGGGAGTAATCTGGACAGTAGCGGAACTGCATCACTACACCCAGAACCTCAAAGAAGTGAACGTGGTAATGTTCCACGACATCATTTTGAGATCGAGGGTGTCGATGATATGCATCGGCAAGCCTTCGTTATAGAACCTCTTGATGAAGAGGAACCCAAAAGCTACAATGAGGCTGTCTCCTGTATTGCCAAGAAAGAATGGATTAAAGCAATGGATGAAGAGCTTAGCTCCATGGATTCTAACCATGTTTTGGAATTGGTAGATTTACCAAAGGGACGTAATGCTATTGGGAACAAGTGGATTCTAAAAATCAAGCAAAATGCTGACGGGTCAATCGATAGATATAAGGCACGTCTGGTAGCCAAGGGTTACACACGACAAGAAGGGATAAATTATGAGGAAAATTTCTCTCTTGTTGTGGGATTTGCATCTATTCGATTGATCTTAGCCATTATGGTAGATCTTGATCTCGAGTTACATCAGATGGATGTAAAAACAGCATTCCTTAACGAGAATCTAGAAGAGGAAATTTACATGCAACAACCTATGGGTTTTGCTGTAAAAGGCCAGGAACACAAAGTGTGTAGGCTGATGAGATCCATTTATGGACTCAAACAATCTTCTAGACAATGGTAATTGAGGTTTCATGAAGCCATCACATCCTTCATGTTTGTCATGATAGATGAGGACCATTGCGTGTATGTTAAGAGTTCTGGGGATCATTTTGTGATCTTGTCACTCCATGTCGACGACATACTGTTAGCTGGAAATAATAAAGATTTCCTGGTATCCATAAAGGCTTGGTTGTCCTCCAACTTGGAGATGAAGGACATGGGTGAAGCTGCATACATTCTAGAGGTTAAGATCCTTAGAGAACGATCCAAAAGATTGTTGTCTCTTTCTCAAGAGCATTACATCAAGAAAATTTTGGACCGATTTCGTATGCAAGATTCAAAGCCTATGAATACATCTATTTCCAAAGGCAATAATCTAAGCCAACAGATGTGTCCCAAACTCGGGAAGAAAAGGAACATATGGCTAATGTGCCATATGCTAGTGCTGTCGGGAGTCTAATGTACACTAGTAATGTCGCGAGTCTAATGTACACTAGTGCTGTCGGGAGTCTAATGTACACTATGTTGTGTACTAGACTAGATATTTGTTATGCTGTTGGAATGGTAAGTAGATACCAATCTAATCCCGGGCGGGAGCACTGGACAGCAGTCAAAAGAATACTTCGGTATTTGAAGGGCACAATGGACTATACTTTAAGTTTTCAAGGAGATGGCTTCTACTTGAAAGCTTATACAGATGCCGATTGGGGAGGAGATTTTGACCAGAGAACGTCTACCTCCGGCTATGTATTCTTACTAAGCAATGGTGCGATATCATGGAGTAGTAAGAAACAGTCTTACATAGCCTTGTCGACGATGGAGGCAGAGTTTGTAGCCTTGTCATCGGCGGTACAGGAGGCTGTATGGCTGAGTCATTTTCTCAGTCATTTAGGTGTTATGCAAGGGGCTGTGTCTCCATTGACTGTCTATTGTGATAGTCAAGCAGCTATTGCATACACTAAAGACCCTAAGTACCATGGAAAGACAAAACACATTGATCTCAGATACAATTATGTCAGGGACATGGTTTCATGTAAGGAAGTGAACATAGAGTACATCCCTACTGGTGACATGTTAGCTGATTCACTCACCAAACCTATCTCTACAGCTTCTTTTATTAAGCATATGGAACTGATAGGTTTATGTAGGATGTGATTGCAACTATTTTTGTTGTATTTTCCCTTGACTGTATGTTCATTAGAAAATTCTTGATTTTATTCAAATGCCAATTATTGTATAATTATTCATGTATACAAGGGCGCATGTTTTTGTAACATGCATATGAATATGCTGAGAGCATATGGAGGGATGAAGGACTTGGTGTCTTTCTCATCTAAAAGATATGTCTAACAGGCTAGTTAGCTCTCTCACACGAGTAACCATCTCTATGACTGGGTGTCATAGGGGTAAGACAGTTTTAAGTCAAGAATGGGGTGAGTCCCTATTCCGTGAGAGCCTGACTTAAAACAATTTTGTCGTCTTAATATTGTTCAAGATGAGGTCAATTATGTTTGACCGGAGATGAAACAAAGTAATATTTTATCTTGTCTGTTCAGAAGCTAGGTAGGATCCAATTTGGGATATGGTAGAGTGGTAGACCCAAGTCAAACACTAGGTGTGTTTGGACTATTACCTACATAGTATTATTGATGACATATACTCCAACAAGGGATGGAGAATACAATACTGTGACACATGAATTCATACCATGTGTGCTGAGTGACCACACAAGGAATAGGAAAAAGAACTCGTTTTTCTATTGTGTGAGCCTTGAGAAATTTTTAATTTCTCACAAGTGCCCTTATCGACTTTTTACTATTACTTGAAATCTTAATTTAGTGTTGCTATCTTGGCTGTACTCATAACGGTCATGAGTAATACGACCTAACGGGGTATGTCAGAAAAGCAACTAAGTTAAGATGTAAATTTCTGAGTAAGAAGCAAGATCATTAAGTATTGTATTTTCCTTGGTATTCGCAATACGACCGTTTATGTTTTTTTTTGTAAAATATAATTGTGAATACGCATAGAGACTGAGGTCTAGGGGTCTCTTTAAATACAATTAAATGATTCTAGGAAACTTACATATCTACTCTAGTTGAGCTGTTGTATACTCTTAACAGATGTACAATGAAGAGCTCTTACTGGTATATTGGTCACACGACCTATTTGCCTGGTATGAAAGTTATTTCTTTGAGCCGAGATGGTTATGTCCATCATGTGTGAGTGGGAGATATTGGATAATGACACCCATGATGGTGATCTTTAGTGATAAGATTCCATCTGGATGGGTTTATCTGGTGTAATTCAAATCCTAGTCTGTTATGGGTAACAGATAGAGTGGGGATTTAAAAGGTGTGGAGATAATATAGGTATTATCTCCACTGTGTTTCAAAAATCCCAAACTCTGTTATAAATACAAGAGTTGTGTATTGGGTTTTTAAAAGAGTGTGAAACTGAAACACAATTGGAGAACGTTTCAGACGTGAGACGAGAGAAACAATCTTTGTTCCCAGATAAACAAAGAGCCCTTCACTCAAAAGTAAATAACACACTATAGGCTTTTAGGTTGTGAGCAGTGGGTTCCTTCCTAGCGATTTAACTCCTGACCAACTGCTGTAGAACGTGAAGAAGACAGGAATCAACTATCTTAAGGCTCTATAAATTTAGAGGTTGGTATTCTAAATTTATTATTATTATTTCCGCTGTGCACATATTTATTTGTTAAATATGACTCCCCAGAAAATCCAACAGTTATATATATACCTGTACATCCTCGTGGGACGTAAGGGTTACCCTCGTAGTTTTGATTGCATGAGCATTCAGTTTCTATAACAATAGTAGTATTTGTAGTTGGATTCATCAGATCGCTGTAATAGCCGCAAGACATGGTTTGTTGGTACGTGTCCAGGCCAGCTTCAGGGGAACATATTCCATGCCCTAAACTTTCCTGACATCCTCTAACGTGTTCACCAAGCATTGCTCATCTGCTAGGAAGGCCAGCTTGCTTTCGTCCTCATCATCATCTCTGCCTTTGTTTAGACTCTGCACACTTGGATGCAAAACCCGAAGGCCCGGCTGAACCGAAGTCGTGCAGTAATTCTGAGCCTGGCAGATTCCAGAAGGATCCTCCCACTCCATTGCGACTCTCTCCTTGCTGCAAGTGGACTTGCAACTGATTAGCAGGGTGGCGTCGTCGGTGATGGTAGCGAGGGTATTGCAGCCCATGGCGATGAAGCGGTTGCTCACGGAGGAGAACATAAATGAACTTCCTGTCAAATTCACCAGCGTGGATGAATTGTTGCTGCTTCTCTTCCACGCTGGACAGTTTCCTAAGGATTTGATGGGTCCTTTTACTATAACGCTTTCCTTATAATCTGAGAAATTCAACACCTCGGCTTTGATGCTCGGGATAAAAACTGTAGGTGGATTTGATGTTTTGTTGCATTCAATCTTGAACCAATCATCCTTGTAGCATCCTGGTGCCATTCCAAATGGGTATGGAATGGAAATGTTTCCACATGTTTGGTTTCCACAATCGAGTTGTGCCTTTGCCTGTGGAATATTCTCTAGCAGCAGCAATATGAACATAAGGGAGAGTGCAGTAATAACCAGTTTCACATTCATGGTTTTCATCATTAGTAATCCTTACCCTTCCGTTGCTTTTTTTTTTTTTGGATACATTGGATAAAGCCTAATCGGCTAGCAAAAGAACAAGCCTTTCCGGCTACAAAAAATCAAGCCCGTAGGCTGAGCAAAATAGTACAAAATACAGAGCTATAGCTGGGAAGGACCCCCTCAATATCAAGATCCAACTCTGTCAAAACTTCTTATGGTGGAAGTTGGAACTTCGTTATGCCTTCTGGGAAGTCAAATGCCAATTTAGCAAGCTTATCAGCACTTTGATTTTTGTCCCGCGTGATGTGTGAAAGACTGACATCCCATGGACGTCTCAGCATCATCCTTACCTCCCTTGCAATCACAGGTAAGAAATCATGGTCTTCTTCTTTGGATAGGATCAAATCCAGAAGAACTTGGGAGTCAACCTCTGCTTCAATACACCTAAAGCCATTTTCCCAAGCCACATCCAAAATTTTCTTCAGACCCCAAAGTTCCGCTTGCACCACAGAACATATGCCGATATTATATACAAAATCCCCAACCCAAGTACCTCGCTCATCCCTCAATAGCCCTCTTGCGGTCGCTAGCCAAGTAAAACGGTTTACAGCACCGTCTGAATTGGCTTTGATTACCCCGGGCGCTGGGGGGCACCACCTCGTGAATAGGGGCTTGAAATTCGGAGTATTAGAAGGACCGCCTAGACCAAGTGTCAAAGCCCACCTTGCTTCGCGAGCTTTGGCCAAAATAACTTGATCTGGGTATTTCACCCTAGGAGGGTCCTCCTAAAAAATGGCTTGGTTCCTCCAAAACCAAAGGAAATAACAAGAATGCATAAATAAATTAGGCCAATCCAGTCCATCCTTACCCATTTCCTGGGCAGTCTGGTTAGCCTCCAACCAGCTAGAGACATTGAGACTGCTGAAACCACTGATACGAATTGGCCCCAGCACATTCAGCCAAACACGTGAGGCAAAGGTACAGTCCCTAAGTACATGGAGCACAGTTTCTGGTGCCTGACCACTTGTTTGACAGACTTCATCCTGCGTCATTCCCCTCCTTGTTCTATAAACGTTTGTCAAGAGCTTTTCGTGCACGACCAGCCAAGGAAAAGCCTTCATCCTTTGTGGTCCTTTCCAGCTCCACACTAACTTCCAGACACTATCTTGGGAATCCCAATCCTGTTCCTGCAAGACGGTATATGGAGTTTTGGTATTGAATTTCCCATTCGCCGAGGGAAGCCAGCACAACCTGTCTTCAATGTCCACGTTAATAGGAGGGGGGATAGCAGCGATTTCCCTCAATGCCAAGTCAGGAAGCCAACCTCTGAAGGCATCCCAGTTCTAGACCCCCGTTTCCAGCACAAAATCTTCCACCCTCAACTGGATAATGGAATCCGGTATTAAACCCACTGCCAATTCAACCAGCAGCCCAGAAGGGGTCCATTTATCCGTCCAAAAGAATACAGAGCGCCCATTCACTAACCCCCACACCGCAAACTGCACGATATGCTCCCAGATGTCACAAATAGCTCTCCACGAGTGGGAGCCTTGCTTCTTCTCCAAGATCCTAGGGAGTGAGCCCGCGTCTTGGCAATACTTCGCCCTCATTACAGAGACCCAAAGAGAGTCTGGTTTTGTAACGAACTGCCACCCCAATTTCATAAGGAGGGCACTGTTACAGGCTCTCAATTCACGCAAACCGAGACCACCTTTGTCCTTAGGCTGAATCTGTGTCTCCCACTTGATTAGGTGAGGCTTCCGATCAGAAGGGGATGAACCCCACACAAAATTCCTACAGAGCTGCTCAATCTTGTCGCATATCGAGGCAGGCAACTTCATTGTTTGCATGGTAAAAATTGGCAATGCTGCCAAAACCGACTGGGTTAGAGTAGTCCTTCCCGCTAGAGATAGGTGTCTGGAATGCCAGCCGTTTAGCCTCTTCTGGACAGCTTCAATGATATGTTGGAAGGTCTGAGGGGAGACTCTTTCATGGAGCACCGAAACTCCAAGGTACCGTCCTAGATCCCTCGTTAACTGGAATCCAAATGCCCTGCTCAAGTTCTGTGAAAGGGCCTTGGGGACATTTTCATAGCAAAATAGCCTTGTCTTCTGTTGGCTTACTTTTTGACCCAGTAAGCGCAGAAATAATCTAAGCAATTCAACACAGCTGCCACTTGGTCCATGCTAGCCTCAGCGAATAACACAAGGTCATCCGCAAAGAACACGTGGGAGAGTTGGGGACCATCCATGCTCAATTGAATCGGCTTCCATACCCCTTCTTCCACACATTCCACTATTAACTGTGAGAGTTTTTCCATGCAAAGGACAAACAGGTAGGGCGAGATGGGATCACCTTGTCTGAGTCCCCTACTTGGCTTAAAAGGAGCAGAGAGTTCTCCATTCCAGTTGACCTGAATAGAGCTGGAGGAGATACAAATCCTCACCCATCGGCAAAACTGATCTGAGAAGCCCGCATCCTTCAAGGTGTCGAGAACAAAATTCCATCGCACCCTATCATACGCTTTCTCAAGATCCACCTTGATGGCGAAGAAACCCTTCCTCCCAGATTTTTTCTTCATGAAGTGCACCACCTCTTGCACCAAAACGATGTTATCGGTGATCAACCTTCCTGGGATAAAGTTGGCCTGAGTTTGTGCCACCAAATCCCCCAAAACCGACTTCATCCTATTTGCCAAAATCTTGGTGATGAGTTTGTAACTGACATTAGAGAGCCCTATGGGCATAAATTGGGCCAAGGTCTCCGGTTTGTCTACTTTGGGTATCAGGGCCAATATTGTCGTGTTAATCTCCTCTTTCCACTACCCTTCCGTTGCTTCTCTATGCTGCTACTACAGTAATTAGTATATATTTTGTGCTCGAGTATTTATAGTGGATGGAAGCAAAATGCACGGTCAGAGTATATTTGTTTCGCTGATCGTTTTAGACTTTGGTGCGATCCACCATACGCGGAGAAAGATGAACAAAAAGCCAAAAGTTGGTGCATGCCAACACTATAGAGGTGGAGTTTTTTGACGAAAACGTAGTTAGTGTTAATAAACAAAACAAACGTGCGAGTAGATATAATTTATTTCATGATTATACTACTTTATTAAAAGGGATTGGCGAGGGGGGCCTAAAGGCAAGACCCTTTTATGAGTCCTACTAATTAAAAAAGGGATAGTATATATGTTGGATGCGTGAATTGGGTGCCATGTGAGTCCTTCTAATTAAAAAAAGAATAGTTATGTTGGTTGCGTGGAAGTTGGGTACCATGTGAACGGCTGCTTGTTAATACAGGAGAGCTACTTGGATGGGTGCATAATTTGCTTCCTAGGAGTACTTTCTCTGCCTTTTTTTAACGCAGTCTTGGGTTCCGGATTGATTGGTTCTGGCTTAACTGGCCCCATCCACCGACCACTAGGCTTTACAGAAGATGTGTTCCGATCACTAGCCTTTACAGAGGATGTGTTGGTTTTTGAGGAGAAGACATTTTGGAATGAAATTTATTTCCGAAGTGTGGATAAATTTGGGAACTAAATCTATTTTTTCCAATCAAAGAAATACATATTTATAAGTATTAACTCTAACAGCCTAGTATAACCCACTAAGTCACTTTCCAAATATTTAGGCCACTAACGTACTAGTAACCTGCTAACATACTAACCACCACCCACTACCACAGCCTAGTATAACCCACTAAGTCACTTTCCAAATATTTAGGCCACTAACGTATTAGTAACCTGCTAACATACTAACCACCACCCACTACCAGTGTAACAAAGTAATGGATAACTTAAACAAATAAACAGACTTGACTACTTTTAGATAATATGAAAAAACGAAATAGAAACAGCCAATAAGAAAAAAACAAGAATAACGTCTATCTATATCTAAAGTGTCAAAGTCACATATATTCAACACTCCTCCTTGACTTTGATACTGCTCCATTCCCTCTTGATTTCTCCACCTTGACCTTGATATTGCAATATTGATTTTTCCCTTTGATGTTGCTTCCGTCACGTAACATTGGCTTTTGATGTTGCCACTAACAAAAAAACTCATCCTTCCCTTGCTACAACTTTAGTATATCGCTGCTTACGTACTCTTGCAATGTGCTCCATTTAATCACATTTGATGCAATGTGCTCCACCAACATTTTCCATTTGGATGAACCCCCTTCTCGCAATGTCGACATTTAGAAGATGGACCATCCCTCTTAAAACTTTTAAAAAATTTGTTAGAATTATTCTAAAAATTTTTCTTTTTTTCATCCGTAGCAGCAAACAATACACCTTCATCTATTTTTCTTGCCTGATCATTCTTCGTGCTCTTGAGCTCATAAAGAGCCACCTCATTAACTGACACGTTAGCATACCTTTCTGGTAAGGTAACCAAAATTTTCTCCACAATTCTCTTGTCAGACACTTCTTTACCAAGCAACTTCACTTTGTTCACAATCTCTTCAAGTCTGTCTTCATACTTCCTGACATTTTCAGCCTCACTCATTTGCTGAATTTCAAATTCCCTACGCGTCAGAATTTGAACGTACTTGGCTTTGTCATCTTCATAGTACTCCATCGTAGGTAGTCCCATGTCTCTTAAGCCAATTTTTCTTGTACATCTTTATGTTGTTCTCCATGTGGGACTTCATTTGTGCCACCGTTTTGATTTTCTTGCAACTCTGGCTCAAATCCCCTTCAATGGCTTCCCACAATCTTCAACTTGTAGATGTATCCTCATTTCAGGAACTGTTGCAAACAAAACTGACATTACCTTGTACATCTTCATGCCATTCTTCTTGTGGGACTTCAGTTGTGCCACTGTTTTGATTTTCTTGCAACTCTGGCTCAAATCCTCTTTCAATGGCTTCCCACAATTTTCAAGATGTAGATGTATCCTCATTTCACTGCCCATTCGTTTGAGCTAGTGAATTTTCATATAAGAAGACTGCTTGATTTGGAATTTTCAGCAGACATTTTAGGTTGGTGTTTAGGCGTTTTGGTATTTCCTCACAAATCTCTTAGGTCCCTTAAGAACAAATTAGCGCTCTTCTACCACTTGTTGTTTACAAAAACAGTGAACAAAGCTTACTGGAAACTGATGAATATTTCTCATTCAGTTCAAGGCTTTTTTACATGTACATGTAACAGAATGCACTCAATAACTCAATAACAGACTTAGGACTTATTCAACACAGACCTATTCAAAGCTTCAAAGCTGTTAAAAACTGTATTATTATTGTGACTAAGTCATAATCACAACATTACCCCCAACTTGATGATGCTTGAGACCCTCTTACAGCCTGAGAAAAGGAGACTCCCTCTCTTACCTTGCCTCCTCCACTAGCAGTCCTATCCATCGTGAAACCTCTCCACGCTTTGCCACCTGGCACTGCTCCTTTTCTCCTCCTTGCAATGTTTGCACTAAGCTTCCCCTCATCAGAGTTAAAAGTGTTTATTCTCCTCACTAGTTCCTCTACGTTCCCTTTGTTCTCAAACCTCACAAGCCCGTATCACAAACCATTCCACACCTATCTTGCAGGAATAAAAACATCCATTACCGTACCTAGACGCGACATAATCTCCCTGTATACATCCACAGCCAATAAGCAGGCAGGCATGTTTTGCACGTACACACTAACTCCTTTGAACTCCTCAACTGTTTTGTGAATGTAATCCCTCGACCACTTAGAGAAATATGACGATTTTTTGCTTCCTTGTTGTGTCCGTTTGCGTTCCTCCTTAGGCTATGTTTGGTATCACTTGGAATTGGAATAGAAATGGAATCCTAATCATTTTGTTGTTTGGTATCACATGGAATCGGAATAGAAATGGAAATTGAATAATTTTGTTATTTGGTTGGCAACAATCTAAGACATAACTACTATAGTGACAATAATCTAAGACATAATTTCTAAAGCAAGGTTGTTTATGGTGACACAAAATGGAATAGGATTTTCATTCCTATTCCCATACCTTATGTACCAAACATACCCAGTGTTTTGTCATTCCTTTGTCCTCCCCGTTGACCACCGGCTTGTGCGAATCCCTTAGAGTGGAAACATTTGAACATCCTAGAAATTTTCAGAGAATTTCACGCGCCTAGGCGCACACTTAAACTTATTTGTATTTGGGAAAAAACATAAATTGACAGAGAGGAGTTAATAGCACTGAAAATAAATTTATCATCTTGTTTCTAACACTGATAATCACGATTTTCTTGGTTTGTACCATCTGCAGCAACAAGAACAAGCGGAGGGCACGGGAACGTCCCATCCACGTACCCAATCACTCGGCCTTCTAGGAAGGGGTCAATCTGGGCTTTCCAAAATACCTTTGAATTAGAGCATAGTGATGTGCATGTTGGAGAGTTTGAATTTGATTGTGTAAAGATGCATTCTGCAGAAGAAGATATGTGAAAGGCTGAAAGGCTCAGTGAATTGACTACAAGCGTATGATCTCGATTAATAGTATAAAGTAAAGTACAACTGGTATCTATCTGATAAAGCTAAGGTACAGAAGGTTTATCACAGTTTGATAATAGATAAACAATTATAGATAACTATCTCTCATTATCTGATAACAATGATATATATCCTAACATTCTCCCTCAAACTAAACTAGGTATAGGAGACAGGTTTAGATTGGATCTAAGAGCTGCAAAACGTTTGCTGCTCAGTGGCTTGGTAAGCAAATCGGCTGGTTGTTCTTCACTACGAACAAAAAGAACTTGTAATTTCTTCGTTTGAACCTGTTCACGAACAAAATGGTAATTCAAAGCAACATGCTTGGTGCATCCTGTCTGGATTGAATTCTGAGAAAGATAGGTTGCACCTATATTGTCACAATAGATCTTCGGTGTGGAACACGAAATTTCTAATTCGGTGAGGATGGATTGGATCTATAACAAATCAGCTGCACCATCAGCAAGAGCTTTATATTCAGCCTCATGATCGAGCAACAGTCTTTTGTTTCTTGGACGCCCAGAAGACAAGATTGCGACCAAGATAAACAAGATACTTCGTCGTGGACGGTCGGTCATCAAGATTACCACCCCAGTCAGCGTCAGTGTAAACTTGTAAGACCTGGGTGTGATCTTTTTACAAACGAAGGCAAAAAGTTGAAGTATGCTTCAAATACCGAAGAATGCTTTCACGGCTACATAATGATCCTCAGTGTGCTGGTGCAGAAATTGACTAACTTTTCCCACGGTAAAAACAATGTCAGGCCGAGTGATTGCCAGGTATTGAAGAGAACCGATTACCTGACGATAGAGTGTAGGATCAAATATCAATTTACTACCACCTTGCCGCAACTTTTGACTTGTGGATGCGGGTGTGAGTGCAGGTTTGCAGTGCCGCATGCCAACTTTGGTGAGCAAATCAGTCACATACTTGTGTTGCGTGAGTAGTAGGCCATTCGGGAAGTGTTGAACCTCAACACCATGAAAACAATTAACTCGACCAAGATTACGCAAAGAGAAATCAGCAAACAGGTTTGTGACAAGAGCATTAACAAATCGGGGATGTAACGTCCCGGATTTTTAATAATTTTTACTTATGAAAATTTTAAAAATTAGTCTCTAATTTTACTTTCTTGAAAATTTTCAAAAATTTCAGGTCAACCAAATTTATTTTTTTCCTTAAATTTTATTATGTTGTTTTCTAATGATATTGGCATAATATTTTGTATTAATTGTTAAGTGGATTTTTCCTGTGAAATAAAAAAAATATACATATGTTCACAGACAAAACGGCCAAAAGAACGTAGGATGGGGGTGTTTTGGCCAAAACCGCGTAAGTTTGGCAAGTCTTAACACAAAATACAAAGTAGCATGTGTTTTGACTTGGCTTTTATCAGGGAGAAACAAACGGCCAAAAGAACGTGTTAAACAAAATGGCACCACTAGGGTCATAGCCGCGTTTAAAAATGGCTTTCTCCTCACTTTTTTTTCCCATTTTTTTTCTCTTTTTCTCCTTCACTCACCTCTCGCCGCCCTCTCCTTTCACTCTTGAACCCTCTTCTTCTCATCCTCACCACATCTCTCTTCCCCAATCCTTTCTTCCGAGTTTGATGCCGGTCAGGTTGTTGTTTGGTCGGGCTGATTGTCGCATGAGTTGTTGTTAGTGGTGTTCGAGTCTGCCTTTTGTGGAGTCGATCGATTTTTGACATGGTAGTTGATCTCTGGCTGAACCCATTGACGAGTTGGGTTATCATTTTGTTTATAAGGTATTCATGGTTCTCAGTTTTCGGGAATTTGCTATTTTGAATCTATAATCATAAATTGACTTCCATCGCGCAGTTTTGATTTAATATAAAGTGCATTACGAATTGTTTGGCTTGTGTTCATGAGTTGGCTACTTAGTTGCAAGAACATGTGTCCATTTATTTGTTTAGATTAGTTTATCTAAACACGTGGTTTCATCATTGATTCTTATAGATATTTAATCCGGTGGATTCAACACGTGGACTTGAATCATGTTTAGATGAGTCCGTCTTGCACTGGAGTTATGTGATTTCTACGAATTTCACTGCATATAAAACTATGTATACTTTTACAAATTGCGTTATACTTGGATAAATGATTTTTTTTTTAAACGAATCATTCCTACAAAGCGTGAGTTGGCTTTGGGGAAAAGGGCGTGTGATCCTTTGTATCGCATAACCATATCAACATCTCTAACTTGTTTCCAGTGCAAGATTAATAATTCAAAAGATTTAGTCATGGACTTGTCGTGGAGTTTTACATTATAAAACCTTGGTTTTTGCACATCATTTTTCTGGATATTTTTCTTGTTGTTTCGTAAAGAAAAATGATTGTCACCACATAGACCGAAAGGCTTATACTTGTTAAATGGCTCTTTAAAAATCATGGTCTGTTGGTGCTTGTGTAATAGATCGAAAGGCTTATACTTTTTAAATGGCTCTTGATGGATTAAGGCTTGCGCCATCAATGTATGGCTTCTAATCATGGATTTTTTAGGACAATCATGACTTATACGCTTGACATCTTCCTGAACTTGGTTAAATTGGTGCTCATGTGGATCTCTGGTTTTACTAAAATATTGGGGCTCGTCTAATATCTCGTGTCGGGTTGAGGATAATTGTCGATAAATTTATAAAGCTGAGTACATCTCTTTGTCTTTTAAATGAATGTTCAAGTCATAAATGTGTGACCATGTGTTTAGGCATTGTTTATCTCTGAGGAGTAGCTGAACAAGTGTCGGCTTTTAAAGTGATTCTTAAAGTCCAGGTGAGGACATATAAACCTTTGTATGCATTACTGTCTACGATACTCGGGCTAATAACCATAGTAAAATACGTGGCAATTTTGTTGGCGTGGAATGCTGTATGCACGTATGCCTGTTGTGTTATCACTCTTGTTTTTGTTGTGACTTTATAAGCCCTTTTATGTTTGATTTGCAAATGTTTGTTGGTATGGTTTGTTAGTGTTACGCGCCTTGTTTGGTAACATGCCATGATTTGTATTGTGTGCCTGTGTGATACGATATGCCAGTTGAGCATGATTCGTTTTGTTATGATTATATGATATGATATATGATTTTGGGGTTTGTGTTTTGTCATCTGTGGGCCGGAGGCCCGGACTTGAGAATAAGATGTTAAACTCACACAACTCTGGATAATCATAACGTATGGCACACAACTCTTTGAGCATAACGAGAATAACGTACTATAAAAA
The DNA here is from genome assembly GCA_028386065.3 of Turnera subulata. Taxonomy (NCBI): domain Eukaryota; kingdom Viridiplantae; phylum Streptophyta; class Magnoliopsida; order Malpighiales; family Passifloraceae; genus Turnera; species Turnera subulata. The sequence continues at coordinate 139,444 of JAKUCV010001614.1, read as the reverse complement.
TTTTATTGTGGGGTTGTTGACCGGTTGATTTGCGTGGGAAGATTATCCCTCGGAATTACATGCGGGATAGCATGGTGTATGTGGTTTAGCCTATGGGTCAGCGACAACACCTTGGGGAATGATTGGATTCACCCTTGAGTTGTGGACAGTTTCTATCTCCCTCTTTTTGTCTCTCCCTTTCTACCTCCCCCTTTCTACCTCCCTCTTTCTCTCCGTCTGTCTCTCTCTCTCTTTCTTTGTGGTTGTATTTGGGCTTATGCCCTGATGGTCTGGCCAGACGTAATCAAGCTCGACGCACACAGTAGAGGGCCCTGATAAAATACTCAAACTCTAATAAAACATTCATCTCTGATAATTGATTAAGTGAATTATAACAATATAACTTAGGACAAATGAGGAATAATCAACAGATATTTCTATGTTGTGCACTATGTCTTGTTTGGTGCACTGTGGTTATTTTTGTTAGGTACTGATGTATTTGTGGTTGATTTGTATTTGTATAGTTTGGTTTATTTATTTTGCGGTGAGACAGTGGTTGTTCTCACCCTCTCACGTCTTTATACAGGTTATCTGATAATCGGTCAGTAGTGCATATCAGTAGGTGGCGGTGCTTTCCTCTTGTTGGGTCGGGTCCATAGAGTTCATTACATACATGTTTTCCTATGTATTAGTCTTCCGCTGTATGCCCGTATTGTTTAATTTATTGTATTATTAAATGATAAAAATTGTTGTTTATAACGTATCCAGAGAGATAAGGGCAATTTGGTCATTATCTATATTCAATTTAATTTAATTGGATATTTTGGGATACGGGCGTTTCATGGGATCATTGCCAGTGACAAGTAAATCATGAACATAGATTAGAATGTACACAACTTGAGATTGATGACGATACAAGAGCAAGGACGGGTCAGACCTCGAAATAGTAAAACCACAGGATACAAGATTGGAACTAAGCTGAGCATACCATGCCCGTGGTGCTTGCTTGAATTCATACAGAGACTTGCGCATGCGGCACAAATGCGTGGGAAGATCAGGATCAACAAACTCTTGAGATTGCATCATATAGACCTCTTCCTGCAAAACACCATTAAGAAAAGCATTACGTACATCCAATTGCTTGATCGGCCATTGCTTAGACAAGGCATAGTTCAGAACAAGACGAACTGTTGTAGGCTAAACAACAGGACTAAACGTCTCTACAAAATCAATGCCTTCTCTTTGGTGAAATCCTTAGCAACCATTTGTACCTTGTACCTATCAATTGAACCATCACAACGTTCACGTTTCTAAGACAAGGTACTAGAGTCCACTTCTTATTCTTGATCAAGGCATTAATTTTTTCAAGCGTGGCCTCACACCACACAGCATGCTTAGAGGCTGCAGTATAAGATAACGGTTCTCTGTATCATAACACACAATGTTAGACATAATAATTCAAAGGAGAAAAGTGTTGAACTGGTTTGGGACAAGGACGAAGAGTCATGCGGTGGGATGTGTGTCTTGGTTGTAGCGGAGGTGAAGAAACAGAGAGTAGGCTATCGGTGAGAGAAGGAGATTTGGATAAGGATACCTGTTGCGGGTCCGAGTAGGGTGACATAACTAGAGGACTAGAGCGACTAGAAGCATGTGAGGAGAACTAGGAAAAGAAGACGGATGCAGTGCAGACACGATAGGGAGAGAAGGACAAAATCACCAAGAAAATCCTACTTATAGGGCCGAGTAGCGATGGTCTTTATGCATTGTATCATGCGTCTTTGTCTCTTGTTGCTTTCTCTGTTTGCGTTTCTCCAGTTGCCTGGCATCATCGTCTTAGTCACCCATAGAAGGTGGCTCTTCAATGACTTTTCACTTATTCTTCTCTCTTGGTTCACCGGAATAAGGACGACCAGCGTCTCCTAGCATGTTAAAATAAGTAGGAATTAAGAAAGTCCACTCGTCAGTCTCTGGCAGTCAGTCCTCATTGTTCTAGACGAAGCCTTGAATTAATTTTTAGTGATGTATGGGGACCTTACCCGGCAATGAGTTGTGATTCTCATAAGTATTATGTCCTTTTTCAAGATGATTACAGTAAATTTTGTTGGCCTTTTCCTCTTAAACTCAAATCCGATGTCTTTCATGTTTTTCAATGGTTTCAAAAATAGGTTGAGCGACGATTGGAGACTAAGATAAAGAATGTGCAAACGGAAAGGGGGTGAATTTCGCAACTTGAATGCCTATTTCAATAACATAGGAAATAATCACAGGTTCATGTGTCCCATACCCATGAAAAAAACGGTTCCATTGAGAGAAAACACATGCATATAGTTGAAATCGGCTTGACCTTGATGGCTGATGCAAGTCTCCTATCCAAACATTGGCATTTTGCTTTTGAAACTACAGCATATCTAATCAATCGGATGCCTACTCCTGTCTTGCGCAATATTTTACCATTTGAAAAACTATATCATCGCAACCCTAATTATAACTTTCTCAAGGTGTTTGGATGTTTGTGTTTCCCTCATCTTCGCTCATATCATACTCATAAAACAGATTTTTGATCAAAGCCATGTGTCTTTCTAGGCTATAGCCCAACCCATCAACGATATCAGTGCCTAGATTATGTTACCAAACACTTGTATATTGCTAGGCATGTTAGGATTTTTGAAATTTTTTTTCCCTTTGCTACTCTTGTCTCACCTCGTGTCCCATCTCATGTTGTCCACGATGGCAAGGTTATTGTCCCTCTTAATGTTCTTTTTCCATCCATTCAAGTTGTGCATCATGCTGTGTCCTCCTCTTCTCGCCCATCTCCATCTCAAATTTCTCAACCTAACTCAGAATGAAATTCAAGGAAAACGTTATTATCATGAGCAAACTAACGAACGATGATTAAAGAATTCGCTGTTTGTGGAACGTTTAGTATATTTGTGAGTTTGAGAGTCTTGGAGGAAGAAGGACTAGAGAGAGTATCGGTACCAGAAATTGGGAGACGCTGGCCATTCCCTTCTTGTAACGCATCAGGACCATGATAATCTTCATATTGAGACATAAAGCCTTGACCAGAAGTGACGTGGTGACTAGCACCCGTGTCTGGAAACCAAACATGAGGATTATAAGCCTGAGTGTGCACTGCATTAGCCACCGACTGCTATGGAGATGGCTTGTGCTGGAGATCATAGCAAGTATGAACGGTGTGTCCATTACGGTTACACCACTAACACCAAGTTTGATCAGAATTTTGAGACCAGAAATTGCGATTATCAGTAGAGGAACGACCTCGACCTCTGTTGCCATGACCATGACCCTGTGATGGTGAAAAAGAATGATGTTGAGCAACATGAGCAGATGGCTGCACAGAAATGTCAGTGGAGGACTTGGCACTAGACGTGGAGGAACCATCAAGAGACATTAGCTTCATAGAATCACCATTAATAAATTCATAATTCTGCAACAAACTCAACAATTCAAGGAAAGGGAGAGGCTTAGATCGAGCCGAAAAGATTAGCAGCAAACACTTTCATATCGGGGCGCAAGCCCTAGAAAATATGAATATTAAAATCCTCAACGGAAAAAGGTTTACCTGCTGCAGTGAGTTCGTCAGCGAGTCATTTAGCCCGATCCATGTAACGTGCAACAGGTTCATAAGCTTCTTGTTCCAGACGCTACAACTCCTGTCGAATAGCAATATTCCTAGAAGTATTTAGGGATGCAAGAGACATGGACAAAGCTACCCACATTACTTTTGGTGTATTCCTGTTCATGATTGTGGGAAAGACACCTATCGTGAGAGAAGACATCAACATACTCATGATGGCTTGATCCTGCTAGATCCATTTGGAACAAACTAGGTTGGGTCGAACAAAACCATCAGCAGAGGTGACTTAGGATGGTGGACAAGGGAAAGACCCATCAACATACTCGAACAAACCCTGTCCCATCAGATTCGGTTGAACTTGAGCCCACAGAAAACATAGTTAGTATCTGTGAGTTGCATATAAACAAAGTGATGAGAATTGTTCAAACTTTTGAAAGCTTCGACCTGTGTTAGTGAAGACAGGGAACTGGACTGAGAGGAGGATGACACAACAATATCAACCCCTGAAGTTTTTGATTCTAGTGTTTGTGGATCAGTCGACATAGTGCAGTTATGCTTTATGGCTCGGCTACCATGTAAAGATGCAATATGCAGAAGAAGATATGTGAAAGGCTCAAAGAATTGACTGCAGCCGTATGATCTCTGTTAATAGTATAAAGTACAATTGTCTAGTATCTATCTGATGAAGCTATGGTACAGAAGGTTTAAACACCATGTACTCTCTCCTCTCTAACCCCATGTCTCCTGGTCTTCCAGGCAGATACCCATCGTACCATCACTACCACCCTACTGCACCGGCAACCACCTCATCCTCAAACACCCAGCCCTAACCACCACGCCCATCTCCAACTCAAAAGATAACAACCACCCATGTCAACCTGAATCACCTTAACCACACAAACCTGAACCTCGTCCCCAACCATGCCACAAACCCTAAACTAAATACACCCCAGCCCACCCATTTTTCCAGATGGAATCGCAAGCTCATATAGAGGGCCATGGACAACAATCAAGTTCTTAGCATGTATGTTGCTAACCTGCCTAGCAGGTGGATTCCCATGGACATCCATCTACTCATGTCCAAGTATGGTGAAGTCTTAGATGTTTTCATCCCTATGAAACTGAACAAAAGAGGGAAGCACTATGCTTTTATACAATTCTAAAGCAATATACAAAATCAACATGTTCTCCAATGCATTAACTCAATGCATGTAGACGGAGAAAGCCTTGCGGCTGATCTTGCCAAAGGACGTGCAAAATCTGAAGCTCGTGATTACCATCCTAGACGTTTGGTTAGAACCATACCCACCACTCTTCATCACCGTGATGAACACTCCTTTGATGTAGTGAAATCGTTGAATGAGGTGAATGAAAGTTCTGACGAAGTTTACCATGATAACGGGAAATCAAATACTACCTATATCCTCAAAGACTCCCCTATGGAATGGCTCCACAAATGTGCTTTTGGCACCCTCAAATCCCCAATGCTACTAGATGAGATTCAAGGGCTATTTTCTCATAAGAACTGCCAGAGAATAAGGTCATCCCCCTTGGTGGTGTCTCCTTTTTATTCTTGTTTCAGTCTGTTGAAATCCTAAATGACACGATTATCAACAAGCCAACAGTGGTATCCCAGTACTGTGAGACATTTAGAGCATGGAAAGAGGAGGGGCACTGCTTATAACAGATTATGTTGGATGTTGGTGAAGGCAGTCCCTCCCAATGCACGGTCCGAAGATTTCTTCCGCCTTATTATGTCTAGTGTTGGAGCAATGGTTGATTGGAGTAACCAATCCAGGCTGAGGAGAAGGTTGGATGTTGCCGAAATTCTAATTCTCAATGACAACTGTGATTGGATCAACAAGGCTTTCTCTGTGAAATTCGAAACAATCAGTTCAGAATCGTGATGTTTGAATCACAATTTGATCCTCTAGAATGGAGCCGCTCCTGCCGAACTCTCAACCTTGAGATCCTCCCCCAACCGTCGGATTCTGGCCATGATCTCGGTGATACTCCCAAGTCACCGGTGCAACTTTCCCCAACCGGTGACCCCTCGAGTTCTAACTCCAAAACCACTTCTCCCGACATCTCAGCGGCCCACGACCAGCATGTCGTCAATGCTTCCCCTGTATCCAAGGACAATTTTGAATTACACCCTACCATAAAAAATTAAAGCACACACATGAGCAGCCACACGTGTCAGTCGCACAATCCCCAAGTTTTATTCCTTCTAAACTATCCATGCACGTGGATATTGCTTCACCTTCCCACCCTACCTTTTCCCCAGCCATCAACAATATGAACCCATTAATTATCCCAAACAGCCTTGTTTTTGTTAGTGTAATATGCCCAAAAGTCAATCAATGGATGTTTATTTGTAATCATGTATACACATTAAGGTTATTCCAATAAATATCGTTTATGAGATAAACGCTTGCACATATTTATAACCCTAGAATATTTATATATTCTTAAATATCCCTAGTCGATTATTATTATGGATGGGTTGTAATAATAAATTAAGACTAGCGTATGTTGAGAATTATATGTGATATGAATTCTACATACGGGTATAAGTTAAAGAACTTGTGGACTGGACCGACCCACATAAGAACGCTACATGGAACGTTATATGATTGTCATTAGCGGTTCTTATATGTATTGTCCTTAGACCTGTGATCATCAAGGTTCCCAACATATGAGTCGTATACTTTGATATTACTCTTGGCTATTTCGTAAATGAGTAGACTTAGTGTAATCATTGGGTATATGATAAATGTGTAGTGGGTTTTGTATGATCCAGAGGGGATTCGTCCAACCCATATAACGGGTATATTATTGGTTGGTTTCTTGATAGAGTTGAACTGTAAATACACGGCCGTGCTCGGATTATGATATGGTGATATTATTAATATCCGTTTTACACAGTTAGCTCGAGGACCAAGAAACCGAGTTTAAACATATGCGAGATTGACATATTCCATGTCTCGTGTTTAATCTTGATAATGGGACGAAGGGACGATGACATGTTTACGAGGCATATTGAATCAGTACTGATCTTGTCGTTCGGGTAGCAGTGATGTGTTGCTAGACGCCGCTTTTTGCTTATAATTGTAAATGAGTTTACAATTATTGTCGGACGTCACAAGTGCCTACAGGGTCACACACTTAGAATCGTTGATTCGAGCAGGTGGTTGAACCGTGGTTGGACCATGGTTCGACCAGGTGTGGTTGGACCATGGTTGGACCGGGGTTGGACCAGGGTCGTTTTGGGCTGGTTTGGTTCACTAAATGTCTGATTTATTGAACCATAATTAGTGCCATGTGATTGTAATCCCACCAAGAGTTAGTGGGACATAATTAGCTAAAAGCTAATCATGTTGGCCAAACGTGTTGGCCACTTTGTCCCGTGCTTTTGTGAGTGGGATTAGACTAAGCATAATCTGATTTTGCCTTGTGGATTCATCACTTTGAGTCTGAAAAAATTTCAGAGCATTGAGCTTGAGAGTGACTTGAGAACTTAGAGTTTTTCAGGCTACACACATCCTTCTTTGAGAAAGAAGAAAAACACCACAAACACTAGCTCCCGGAAACCTGTTGCTAGCACATCAGTTCGGGGGTGCTCGGGTTGGTTATCTTGTGACAATTCCAGCTAGTTATCACAGTTCGTGTGGATACCATAGAGGGGCGGGATTTCTGTCCGGCTCTTGCTGATTCGTCCCTACAGTTGGGTGAAAGACCTCAACCGATTCAGGTACGTAAAATTGTTATTCGGTTTAGCTACCCTTCACTTGGATCCTCCATGTGTATCCAGTTTTTCCGCTGCGTATGTTATTGCATTTGATTGTCAATTTGCATGTCCGGATACTTACAGTTCCTTCAGGCCCCACTCCAATCATAGTTTCACATCCCCTGGGCCTTCATCACTTAAACTCAGCCTCCAGCATTTGGCCGAGATCAGACCATCATTTAACCCTCCCTCTCGTTCCATACCCAAACTCCCCATCATCATTCTCAACCCCAATTTAAAGCCCATTTCTCTTGAGACCCTCTCCTCTTGAAGATTGTGCGTCTTCTAGCTCTCAGCCTAAAATCAGTCCCTTATCCATTCAGAGTAGTCCGTGGACCTCCCCTCTTAGCACTAACAACTACTTGTCTTTCGATCAAGCTGTTGAGAAGAGGGTTATTGCGGTATTGCAAAACATGAACACTGAGAAATGTAATAAAACCAAATACATCAATAAGAGGGGCAATGTGATTTCAACACTAGAGAGCCATCAATTGGAGACTAATTCTATCATCCTAAGGATGAATAGGCGATCTGGGAAAGTAATTGAAGGTATTGAATTGGTGCTAGTATCCTTCAGTGCCATTGAAGCCCACACAACAATTGAATTAGGTGACGATATCGGATGGGATCGTGCTTATTGCCATGAAGCTAGTGACAAGATGGTAGAGGAGATGGTGGTGAACAAAGGATTGATTTGCAAAGTCTCGGGCTGAGACCTGATGCTCCTAGCAGTTTCAACGTGTTCTCTCACTCTCTCATGATCAATTTTCTATCATGGAACATTTGTGGGTCTGCTTGAGCTCTAAACAGGCTCAGGTGCATGATTTTATTCAAAGAAATAATGTGAACTTGGCTTTTTTGTGTGAAACCAAATGCACTAGTATGGATTTATTCCTTTTTCATAAACTCTGGGGTCCGAGTAACGTGGATTTCGTAGCAGTAGATCCCTCTAGCAGAGCTGACAGGTTGATCTTAATCTGGGAGGTTGATTTTTTCAAAATGGAAAGAGTGGCTTGTCATGATCACTGGATCATTCTGGAGGGTGCCATCTTGCCAGACAATCACAAAGTTACAATCTGTGGGGTTTATGGTGATATCAATCTGGATGCTTGGATTTGTGTGTTCCAGGATTTAGCCTCCTTGAAGGGATATTTTTTATTGCCATGGTTAGTGCTTGGCGATTTTGACGAAACTCTTGTCCCGTCTGATCGCAAGAGTGAAGGATTTACAAGATAGAGGCTGCAGCTTTTAATAATTTCTTACAGAGGATAGGCTTAATCGAATTTCGTCTAAGTGATAGACAGTTTACATGGAGTAACTCCTCATCTGCCAGCAAGATTGATAAAATGTTTGCTTAAGGTGAGTGGAATTTATGGTTCCCTGGGCTATTTTTAAAATCTGGGAGGAAATTGAATTCGGACCACTCCTCCATTTTGTTGGCACAGGATCAATACTCAAGGGAGTGTCAACCTTTCATATTCATAAATTTCTGGTGGGAGCACCCTAATTTTTTGGAGACTATTTTTGGAATGTTGTTTAAGGCGTGTGAGACTTCCCCTGGTCGTTTCAACATGCTGAAGAAATTAAGTGTGTTACGATATGATGCCTCCTCTCCCAATGGAACAGAGATGTTTTTGGGAACTTGAAGATTAACAGAGGAAATTCAGTCCAAGATCGACAGCCTGGATAAGGACACTGATTGTAGATCCCTATCTCCAGCAAAAACTGAATCCTGGTGCAATTTAAAAGCTGATTTGGAGGTGAAAATTAGACGACATGAGAGCTTGTAGCGGCAAAAAGCAAGGCTAAACTAGTGTAGGCTTGGTGATCGAAACACCAAGTTTTTTCACCAGTCGGCATGCAACAGGGGCAGTAGAAATCGGATTGACCAAATCCATGTTAACAGTATATGGTTACATGACCCGAAAGAAGTGAAATTAGAATGCAGAAATTATTTTGAAACCTGTATAGTTGCCGGAATGCTTCCAAACCTTCCATTGAATCCTTCCGATTTCACTTCCTAAACCCTGCATCCGCTGTCGAGTTGGAGTTGGTGAAGCCTTTCACCATGGATGAACTGAAAGGCGCTATTTGGAGCTGTGACAGTTCAAAGGCTCTTGGCCCCGACGGCTTCAATTTCTCTTTCTACAAGAGATGTTGGCACCTTATTAACACTGACCTGTTTGATATTTTGTTGCAATTTCATGAAAAAGGCAGACTCTCTAAGGGTGCTGACACCGCTTTCATAACTCTTATTGCCAAGAAAATCAGGGTTGCTTCCCTTAATGAGTACAAACCTATCATATTAGTCAATAGGATTTACAAGATCGTTGCAGAAATCCTTTCTTTGAGACTGGAAGCTGTCATGTTGTAGGTGATAGGGAACCAACAGTCAGCCTTCATTGAAGGAAGGGGTATTGTGGACAGTGCTCTCCTTGCTAACGAGATTGTGGCTGATTTGAAGAAAAGCAAACAGAAGTCAATATTGTGGAAGATCGATTTCAAGAAAGCATTTGACTCAGTGGACTGCATTATTTAATGCAACTATTGGAGGCTATGGGTTTTTGTGAGATATGGAGAGGGTGGATTCTCGAGTGCATCTCCTCCTCACGCACTACTATTTTGGTAAATTGGTCACCATCAGTTGAATTTTCCCTCGAGAAAGGCCTCAAGCAGAACGACCCACTCTTCCCTCTTCTCTTCAATATTGCAGCCGAAGGGTTGGCTTCAATTTTGTCACAAGCTCGCACTCTTGACCTGATCAGCCTAGAATTTGTGAGAATTTACCCATCTCGATTTTACATTGTCCAAACGACACAACTGTGTTTCCCCTAGCTGACACTCAGCCACTTCTCAACCTTAAACGATGTCGTCGAGTCTTCGAGGTCCTAACCCGATTAAGCATCAATTTCTCCAAAAGCAGTGTCATCGAGGTCGGCATCAAACAATCCAAGGTAGAACTTATCGCGGGTTTGTTACATAGCAGAGCTAAAAGTCTCCCATTTAAATATCTTGGATTCCCTCTTGGTGCCAATATAAGGAAGGTTTCGGCTTGGGAGCCAATGTTGGAAAAATTCAGAAGCAGACTGAAGTCTTGGAAAGGAAGGCATCTCTTCCTTGGTGGTAGGGTGACTCTAATTAAATCAGTCCTTAGTGACTTCCAACATATTACATGTCACTGTTCCTTCTCTCTGTCGCCGTCGCCAAGATCATGAGATCCTTTTTGTGGGGAGGGGCTGAGGAGAAAAGGAAAATTTATTATGTTTCTTGGAAGAAAATTGCAGTTCCAAAACACCTTGAGGGTTTGGTGATCATTGTTCTCCACACTATGAATCAGTGCCTATTACTCAAGTGGGTCTGGCATTTTACGAAGAATGTTGATAAAAAATGGAACGCTTTAATAAGGAACAAATGCATGGAAGGTTCTTAATCACTTGGCCCTCAATTTATTTCTCACAAGGCATCAACATATTAGAGGAACATCATGTCCTCTGCCACTGGCGGTTGCCAGTATCTATGGCCTCTTTGGGATGGCTCAAGGATCCAGATCGGCAATGGTGCACAAACACTCTTTTGGTTTGACAACTGTGGATCTTTCTCTAATAAATATCCACGGTTATTTTCGTTATCTATGTGCAAGAACTCTTCTGTTGCGGTTTGCCTTGTGATGTCAAGTAATCAACCAGCTTGGGTCTCTAATTGGAGGAAACCTACGAGAATGGGAGTTCTCTGGTTTGCAGCTGATGATGCGTGATGTGGCGGAAATTATTATTAGATCCGACGTTGAGGATCAACGAGTTTGGATTGATGATAAGAATGGCAACTATTCTGTTCATAATGGCAGGGACTTCCTATACTAGAGATTAAGATTAAGGCGTTCAAAGTTTTATCTTTGGATATCTCTTGTCCCTTATAAGGTAGAATGCTGGCTCTGAATGGCATTAAATAACGGCATCCCAACAAAGGACTCCCTCAAACTCCGTGGTATTATCTCCCTGGCCGACTCAATATGCCCTCTCTGCCATTCACATCTTGAGACTAGGGATCATCTGCTGCTGTCATGTCTGGTCTCTTGGAAGATTTGGAGCTGCTTGTGCGCATGGTGGGGGGTTCGATGGTGGTGTCTCGAAACTCTAGAAATGTTCTTACTTTAGTGGTGCTTTTTAACCCCCTTCCCCTGTAGTAGATCTTTATGGTTTATCATTGGTTATGCTGCACTTTGGGCTATTTGGCTTGAGAGACATTAGCGGATTTTTGATAATTCAGCCACAGACCATGACAGAGTCACCGATCCCATTCCGGTCCAGGCCACGTCTTGGATTAAGAGTCATCATCCAGACTTCCCCTGCAGTGCATCCGGGGTAATAGCCAACGCGAATACAATCATTAACTGGAAAGGGAGACGCAGGAATTTCACTTGTCTGGCAATGTATCTTAATCTTCATCTCACCACCGAATTCCCTGCTGTTCTGGTTTTTTTTTTCCCTTTTCTGTATGTAATTAGCTTTGTGATTGTTTGATTGTTCTTAAGCAAGTGCTGCCCTGTTGCTTTGCTTTGCTTTTCTACTTTGTGGCAGATGTATGCATGGCTCTGCTATCAGCCTTGTCTCTTTGTAATTCTGTATGTAATTAGTTCACCAGTATATAAATAAACCTCAATGTTTTTTGCATAAAAAATAAAAAAAAAGGTACAGAAGGCTTATTGGATGTGTTTGAATTGAGAGGAGTGAAAACTATTTTTGTATTGGAACCTTTGAAGTTGATGATTCAATATTGGTGGACATGATTTGCTGTGAATCAAGTGGCTACGCTACCATAAAGAATTTCAAGGGGATAATATAGTGATGAAATCAGGATTGCCCCTCTCTCTATCGGTGAATGACAGCAGTGGCCATAAATGGAACTTATTTTATCTAGGAGGGCAACATGGTTGATTTTTGGATTGGCTGCTATGTGCTCATTATGGCTGACTAGGAACAAGCATATCTTGAATGCGGAGGTGATTTAAGGGACAGTCTCTTCTTTATGGCGATCGTTAGAGCATCCTTCGATTGCTTCTGTGTAATGTACTCTGCACCGGTGCAACTCTCTTCCAGTGTTATTTGGGCCGGTTTGGTTCGATTACAACTGCCTATTTCAGTTTTTATGCTAGTAGAGCCTGTGTCATTGCCTTAGTGACTATGTTACTTTTTTCAGAGTTCATGAATAAATTTATGGATTACGATTAGAAAAAGTATATATAACATGGGGATTGTTGCTATATCTTTTGCTGCTGTTAATTTCGGCGTCCTGTGATTTTACCTCCTGAACTTTGTAATTATGTAAAGCTTTTTGCTTGAATAAAGCTTCCCGTTAACATCAATCTTTTTTTAAAAAAAGAAAACATAAAAAGAAGATCATAACGAGCCAGCTGCTTAAAATTGAAGCAAAGCGTGAAAAAAGAGGACATAAATTACTTAACAAGCCACTCTAAAATATATAGCAATAATAGATCATATCGTTTAATTTTCTGGAAGCAGAAAGATCCATCTATATGAGTACTAATTAAACCTTGCTTTGGCAGGTGTGGTTCTTTGAGAGCATTCCTCCTTAGACCTGGCAAATGAATTCCTTTAAAATAATTCCCCCAGTCAATGCTCTCCACATCAAAACCAAAGTCGTTCATCTCTGCAATGGACATTTCTCGCATCAAATTCTTAGTATTTTCCATGTCGAACCTGCATGCGGAGAGAACATTATGTCAACTAATTAGTCTCCAACACATTCTGCATGTGACCAAAGTGAACGCGTGCCCCAACCTAAGTTTGAAAGGGGTGGTCCCAGTAAGTCCCTTGTCTGTACTTCCTCTGCCATTAGGACTCATCCCATGGGTTTTTCACAGCCCAATATCTCATCTGCTACGCATCAGCCCATCAGTAGCCCAACATCTTATCAATTGGTCCCATACCCCGATTCTCCTTTGACTCAGAACTCGATTCTAAACAGCCCACCACCCTACAAACCCTATTTCTCAGACTGCGTCGCGTCTTCAGGCACACCGTATGTTCCTAATTCAGTGTCTTCTTGGAGCAATTCGTGGATGTCCCCAATGGATGAGACCAATAACCCGGCTTTCCAATTGGCAGTTGAAAAGAGAGTGCTTGCAATTATTAATAATGTAGACACCAAGAAGAAAAACAAAGTGAAGTTTCTTTCTGCAAAGGGTAGTGTATTATCATTCCCTGAGAGCTTTGAAAGAGTGGCTGATTCGGACTTTGGAAGAGTTAATTGTTAGTTAATTAACATGAACAATCATAATAATCAGGAATCAAGAAACAATAATTTAATTCCTAATTCAAACATTAACATAATATCTATTAGATCTTAGAACTAATTATCTCCCACTAATAACATGAGGTTGAAGACATACCTGGTAAATCGATTATGTTGTCTTCTAAATTCTGTTGATCTCCTCTTGATTTGTCTTGATGCCTTCATGAGGAATAGATTTCTCTCTCTTGCCTCTGTCTTTCTTTCTAACGTTTGTCAGATGGTATAACAAAACGTTAAGCGACTGGAGAGAAAGGACCTATTCCATAATATTGTATTTATACACCCCATCAAGTGTCTATTAGAAAACCCTAATAGTTGACCAATAGGATTTTGTCACGTCATTAAATAAAAGCTAATATTATATGGGCCACATAAAAGGAAATATTCTTACATTCTCCCACTTGGCACATATGATATTATACGTTTAATGATCAAATAACATAATGTGCAAAGTAACTTAAATGATCAACATCCCAACAATAAGCAAAAACTAATAAGAATCATAGCGGTTCCGTGTTAATTTATTTGCAACACGGTTCCTTCCATGTATCACATACTAGTTCCATACTTACTCTACTTAAAATGGAATTAAACGTCATGGTCCACTTTATGTCTTCAATGAAGACCAATTCTGTCTGCACCCTTATATACTATCATGTATGCATACAAACATAATTAGACAGAATTAGATAAATCAGAAACAATCCATCAAGAGCTCAAAGTGTCAATAACATTACTATAATCAATTATGAATAGGATTTCAATAAGCACCCATCTTACTGACATACAACCTAAATGTCATAGGTGACAACCCTCTCATTATTGGATCCATACTCATATCAGTACTTGTATGTTCAACTGACACTTTTGTTTCTGAACTTCTTCTTTAACGGTAATGTACTTTAACTTAACGTGTTTTCCACCTTTACAGTACACATCAGCTTTCAGAGAAGAAGATTGCTACAACATTATTACAGTAAGTTTTCAGCGACTTGGCAATATAGTCGACAATTCCAAGCCCTGAAATAAAATTATGCAACCATAATCCATAAAAAAGCTATATAAATCTAGCCCCAAAAGTGGATATAGAAATGACAATTTATGTCACATTCATCCAACATATTGCTCTTTTATCTAAAATGAGCAAATAACAATTCATGAACTTCAACATGTCTAATAATTAGTGAGACTTGGATTTAAGTATCTAATCACTTTAATGTGATCAGACATCTTATATGTGAGTATTAAATCTTCATAATTTATGTATACTTTAGACTTCTCATAATGAATGCACAAGAAATATTCTCCAACTTGTGAGGTTTCAATTCATTACTTGAACATCAATTGAGACTAAAATCTCCATTCGGAATTAAAACATCACTTGATGAACTTTTATTAATATATCTTTAAATTTTATAAAACTTTATTGATATACACATCATGAGACAAATTAAAATATTAATTGTTCTATTATGAATATTTAAATTCCAATAATATAAAACGTCTCAAGTATATCATATATTCAAAAGTTCATAAAAAAGGAATTCTTGGTTATAATTCATAAGTAAACCAAGATCATAATTAGCTAGCAAGATATTGTTAATACACATAAACAAAATTAATTTGCTCCCACTGATCTTTAGATATATACACCGATTAACAGTGCTTCATTAGAATCTAATGAAGGTAATGAAATAATTAAACAAAAGATGTAATTACCATGGAGCTTTCTTAAATACGTATATCAACATACATGTCATGTAATCTTTTCCTTCACTTGAGAAGCCCAAAGTCGATTCATATTAACCTCTTCCTTTAAATGTCATTTAGAAAAGCATTTTGACATTCATTTATTTTGACCCCACATCATAATGAGTCACTATTGCTATAATGATTCTTAAGAGTCCTTTTGGAAACAAAAGAAAAGGCCTCTTTGCAGGTAAGCCATCTTACTGAGTATAATATTAGACAACTGATTTGGCCTTATATTTTTCGATATTGCCAATAAAGTCATGTTTGGTCTTAGAGACCCACAATACACAACTCTTTCACATAATTTTGGCAACTCTACTAGATTCCAAACTTAGTTGTAATCTGTTCATTTCAACTCATCTTTCATGACATTCAACCACATTTCAAAATCATTATGGCTTAAAATGAAACTGAACCTTCATTTATCTCAAGTCAAATTCAGACTGTTGTAAATAAATCATAAGATCATATGAAATCACAAATATTCTTGATTTATGAGATCATCTTAATATGATCTTTTATGATTTATTTACTGAGATTCAATTATTGCAGATTCGTTGATGACGATTATATCATTATGAGTAGGAAATTTTTTTTGTTCTAAATAAATTGTCAGATTGATCGACAATTACAGAAACAACAACTCTAATAAAAGTCATTCGTACGTAGATATGTAATAAGACTTTATATTCTTTTAACTTTGAAAATTTTCCACTCCCACTAATGTCACCATTCTTAATGAAACTTGCAATCTCAGTTTCATTCATTCTGATCAAATGGTTAGAACAGTAAAATATATCACCCTCTGGATAACCAATAAAGATATCGGTTGATCATAAGTTCAGTATCTTTTCACATGGATTATAAATCCTCACTATCACCAAGCAACCTCATACATACAGGTGCTTTAGACTAGATTTCTTTACTTATCCAAAACTCAAAATGAGTCTTGGAATCGTCATAACAGAAACCTATTCAATAACCAAATAGTGAGTTTCAAGATATACATCCATGATAATGAGGGTTATAATAAATTACTCATTATGCTCATAACCATTTTCATAAGGGTACATTTCTTCTCTCAACAACTAAATTTAGTTGCAATGTACCATCATTATGTATTAACATAATGTCATGCTTTTCTAAAAATCTTGCAAATAGACAAACAATTTGTCCAAATTTGTTATGCTTCTTATCATACTTATCATCTCTATCAGACTTAATATTTTCACCATTATGTCTATTTGCTTCTCAACTTTATTGATAAATACATTTAAGTCATTTATCAATTGAGATTTTACATACAATAGACATACCAAAACATAATATGAAAAGACATTGGTAAAGATGATAAAGATTATTAATAAAAATTGATATATCAAAAGATCACTTGTCTTCATATATCCTCAAGAGCTAGGTGTTTGTGGCTAATTTTTCTTAAGCGTGTCTAGTTTGTTTTCTTAATACAAACTACACAATTGCCAAGATTAATAAAATCTAATTAATAGGATTTCACTATTTATTAATCTTTGCATTATTTTCTTAGACATATGTCTAAATCTTTATGCCACAAGTGAGTAAAATTTTCATCACCTAATCTACATTTCAAACAACTATTATGATGCAAATTTAATAAAATAACTATACACAAGGAACCAATACCCACTTTGTGAAGGCCATCCAAAAGTACCAAAAATATTAAAATAATATTTTCTACAAGCTGAACACCTATTCTTAATATTGGAAACATATAATATCAAATTTTGATAAATAAATCAAGATTTGAAAATAATAAGTAGAAAATCAGTATTCAAAACACTTGATGACGTCCAATGTAAAAACATACAAAAGTTTTGATGACCTCTACTGGAGCATTATATTGGTATCCTATATAAACATAAAATTTTGCATCAAGTTCAAATGTAGATATTACATCCACATAATCCACTAGGAAACATAACGAGCTTTAATTAAATTGATTCAAAACATATTCAAGCATTGAGCTTATCTTTTCCGTTTTGAACCATGTCTTGTAATTAAGACAATCTACACAATAGTGTCTATCTTTCTTAATGACACTTATCGTTATTCGTTATTGTGGATTTGAGCAAATGATCCATTGATTTTCAATGATCCTTTATAGCTCTTTTTATCTTTCATTCCTAGTTTTTCATTAGCTCTTGAGCAACATATGAGATCATTGTATGATTTCCTTGTTCTTAAGTCGCGCCTCTTTCTAAGCAAGTATGCTTACAATTATGTCACACTCTATTTCTCTTTTCCTTTATAGAAAATAGAATGGACTACACTCAATAGGCAAGAAAAAGATCAATAAATTGTACAAGGAAATAACCATTCACAATTATTCTCATAGTATACAATCTTGCTGCTAAAATAGACATTCTGGAGATATGACTTAATATTACTCTTCATAATCATTCGCATAAACATAAAGCTTTGCATGTTCATCTTTCCCTTGCTTTATGGAAAGTTTTTTTTAATGCTTTCGTTAGTACTGCTTTAATCAATAAGAGCAGTGGGCTTACTGATTAAAGGTGATAAGTCTAGATTTCAAGAACTTAAATGAAGCTAGACTTGTCTCATAAATCGTCAAGCCCGTATAACTTAATAACAATTTAAGCTTGCGAATGAAGAGTAATTTAATATCGTAAATCTCACATAGATAGACAATTCATTATTTCAATCTACATACATTATGTATATATTGATATTTTCTTTTGGGAAATATACCAATACAACCAAAACCATAATTGATGCTTGAGTAGATTTAATATAATTGGTAAATTAATATATTTAATTAGACATGTATGTTATCTTTGGATATACAAAACATGACTAATAAATAAATTAATCGACCATCTTTTATGTTCATGATCATAAAATAATTAATCAACCTTTGGGTTGATCCTTAAATATTTTATGAAAATAAACTTGATTTTCCCATAATAAAATAAATCATCACCATCATGCCATCACATTAATCGCATCACATACTTATGTGTAAATCAATATTTTTCTTAATTTTGATATCTATAAAGCATTCCAATTCAGCCACTTTGGTGACTAACAAATTGTACATGAAATAGATATCAAATATTTACTTAAGTGTCTCTTTTCTTAAAATTGATATCTACAAAATATTCTAATTTGGCCACTTTGGTGACTAACAAATTATACATAAGAAGATATCAAACTCTATAAAGATGTTTATGTAAAAGAGACTATTAACAAGTCCAACATAAGTAGAGTTAAATGCATTATCAAAAACATTATGGAATAAATTATAATATGTCTCGTAAGGATGTAAATGATAGAAACATTAATGTGTGGACTAAACTGTAAATCTGTCGATAGGACTTGAATGACAGAATCTATAAAGTGCGGACTTAAGTGAAAATAGCCATATTTTTCCAGAAATATGTTGTCAGAAAATCGTGACAACAGCAAACAATTCATATTCATCAAGCGCACTTCCCAATAACGTATTACTTTTGACAAAATTGTACATTACACCATGTTAATGGATTTGATGAATAAAAAGAACATAATTCCAATAGTATATTACCTTTTTGACCCAATAATGTATTATACTATTATTGGATGTTTATTGCGTTAATAAACAGAGCACAATGAGCAGAAGCACAATCAGACGATACTGTGCTTTCAAGTTTTATAATCGACAGTGTGCTTTTATTTATTTTCTTTAGTTTATTAGAAAAACAATCAGTTATATGAATCAATTGGATGAAACGAAATACCCAACCAAAGCAAACGAATTTTTCTCGACATGAGTATGTTGACAATTAAAGGTAACACATAAAAATCATCAAACCAATACATAAAGGGGAGATAATCGTTCCTAAACCAGCACTCCGCTACCACATGTTTGTTAATTAACATGAACAATCATAATAATCAGGAATCAAGAAACAATAATTTAATTCCCAATTCAAACATTAACATAATATCCATTAGATCTTAGAACTAATTATCTCCCACTAATAACATGAGGTTGAAGACATACCTGGTAAATCGATTATGTTGTCTTCTAAATTATGTTGATCTCCTCTTGATTTGTCTTGATGCCTTCATGAGGAATAGATTTCTCTCTCTTGTCTCTGTCTTTCTTTCTAACGTTTGTCAGATGGTATAACAAAACGTTAAGCGACTGGAGAGAGAGGACCTATTCCATAATATTGTATTTATACACCCCATCAAGTGTCTATTAGAAAACCCTAATAGTTGACCAATAGGATTTTGCCACGTCATTAAATAAAAGCTAATATTATATGGGCCACATAAAAGGAAATATTCTTACATTAATAACAGGTTTGAACTCGAAGAGGTCTCAAGCGCCCTTATCCCAGTTTCTTTTTCAGACGAAGAGGTCCAGGCTACCAATAATATTGGAGATTTAGTGGGTTGGGACAGAAATAACAGGGAAGCATCAACAGACCAGCTTATTGGGGAGTTGGTGGATAAAGAAGGGGGAGTTGGTGGATAAAGAAGCATTTGAATGGGTGCAATCTCGGACAGCCCAATAGAGTGCTTATTAAGCTGTCATTGTAGTGTTTCTATTTTATTCATGATTAGTTTAATAAGTTGGAATATCAGGGGTATTTGTTCTTACAGGAAACAGGCACAAGTACGCAAACTGCTCAATCAAACAGGTGCTAATTTTCTCTTCCTAAGCGAAACTAAGATGTCCAATATCAACTTGCCTTTCTGTCACAAGTTGTGGAGTCGTGGTAACATTAACTTCGCCTCAGTGGATGCTGCCGGTTTAGCCGGGGGAATGTTATTTATTTGGGATGCTGACTACTTCGAGGTTAAACATGTGGAATGTTCGGATCAATGGATCGCTATTAATGGGATTCTCATTTAACAGAGAAGACAGGTTACTCTTTGTGGTGTGTATGGTGGAAGTCAGCTTGATCAGAGGCGTAATATGTTTGAGGAACTTATTGCACTGAAGCAGTTATTCCCATCTCCCTGGTTGGTGATGGGCGATTTTAACGAAGCGTTACTCCCTTCAGACCGGACGAGTGGGCGGATGTGTTGTCAAGGTGCGAGGGCATTCAGGGAGTTCATTGAAAGTTTGAGTTTGTTGGAGTTCTCCTTATCAGACAGACTTTACACTTGGGGGAATCTGAGATCAGCAAGTCATATCGATAGAATCTTCGCTGAAGGGGAGTGGTCGACATGGTTTCCGTTTCTCACCTTGAAATCGGGAAGCAAAAAAAATTCTGACCACGTTCCACTTATCTTATCGCAGAGTACAACGGATAAGTGTTGGAAACCTTTTCGATTCCTAGATGCATGGTGGGAATATCCTAACTTTCAGGCCACTATTGCTACTATGTGGGATCAGGCGTGTTATCAGTTTCCTGGCAGATATAAGTTACTGAAGAAACTAAGTTTGATGAGGAAACTACTTGCTGCATGGAACAAAGAGGTCTTCGGTGATGTGAACAGGTCTCTGGAGTCTATCCAATCCGAGTTGTACTCTCTGGACAAGGTGGCAGAAACAAGAAATCTTACCCAAGAGGAAACGAGAAAATTTTATTCGTTGAAGGAAAGCCTCAATGTTAGACGGAAACACCTTGACACACTTTGGAGGCAAAAATCTAGGGTTAAATGGTGTAGGTATGGAGACAAAAATACTAAATTTTTCCACATCTCGGCTAGTTGTCGGGGTAAAAATCGGATCGAAAATATCTTTGTGAATGGCCGCACGGAGAACGATGTTAGCAGAAAGACGCAGCAAGTAACTTCTACTCCAAGCTATATTCACAAAATGTGCAGGTGAGACCTAGCATTGGGAACCTCCATTTTTCTAAATTGAGTACCGAGGATGCTCTAGCTCTGGAGGAACCTTTTACCATTGAATAATTGAAAGCTGCTATTTGGAGCTGTGACAATGCAAAGGCACCCGGGCCCGACGGATTCAACTTTGCCTTCTACAAGAGGTGTTGGGAATTTCTGAAGCAGGATCTCTTTGACATGGTCGTGTACTTCTTCAATTATGCCAAGCTTCCTAAAGGGGCTAACAATGCTTACATCACCCTCTTGCCTAAGAAATCTGGTGAGTTATCCTTTGATGATTATAGGCCCATCACTCTTGTGAATGGGCTGTACAAGATCATGTCTAAACTTTTGGCATTAACATTGAAGAAAGTCACTCCAAAGCTTGTTGGGCTCAGCAGACGGCATTTATGGAAGGAAGAAGTATCTTGGATAGTGCCCTCTTCGCTGACGAGGTTGTTCATACATTGAGGAGCCGTAAAACGAAGTCCATTGTTTGGAAATTGGACTTCAAAAAAGCATATTGGAGTTATTTAATGGAGGTGTTGAAAGCTATGGGATTTGGCGTGAGGTGGCGAGAATGCTGCTACGAGTGCATTTCTTCCTCAAGATTGTCAGTTCTTATCAATGGCTCCCCATCCAAGGATTTTTCTATGAGCCGCGGTCTTAAGCAAGGCGACCTATTATCACCATTTCTTTTCATACTTGCTGCTGAGGGTCTAGCATCAATTCTTGAGAAGGCAGCCTCTTTAAACTTGATTCAGAGAGTCAATGTACATGATATCCCTGTCTCAGTCCTCCAGTATGCAGATGACACTATTCTATTCTCACCGGCAGAATTACCTTCTTTGTTAATTCTGAAAAGGTGTCTAAGGATGTTTGAAGCTCTCTCAGGTTTGTGCATTAATTTTTTTAAAAACAGTGTAATTGGTATTGGTTTGAATGCGCAACAAGTGGGAGAAATAGCAGGTCGGTTACACAGCAGGGTAGAGTTTTATCCTTTTAACTATCTGGCCTTCCCTTGGGCGCCAACATGAGGAGAATCAATGCTTGGAACCCAATCGTGAACAAATTTAGATGCAGATTGAGAGCATGGAAAGGTAGGTTCCTGTCTATAGGTGGAAGGGTCACACTGATCAAATCAGTACTGTGTGGATTACCGGTTTACTACATGTCTCTCTTCAAATTTCCTGTTGGTATAGAGAAAAAGTTGACGTCCATTATCAGGTCTTTTTTCTGGAGCGGCGTGGAGAAGTCTAGAAAGCCCTGCTTAGTCGCATGGAAGAGGATTTCAATCCCGAGAGAGCTTGGTGGTATGGGAATTAATGATTTGTGCACCATGAATCAATCACTCCTTTTCAAATGGCTGTGGTTCTTTACAAGCCCAACTGAGAAGATATGGAAGCCACTGATTTGGAACAAATGTGTCGAGAATAATTCAGCCCTTTGTCCAGTCTTCTCCACTCGAAGATGTTCTGCCTCTTGGAGTGATATTGTACAATCAGGTTCCAATAACAGTCAATCAGGGGTTCCACTTCTGGAAGGGTCTATCATAAAGATTGGTTCTGGTACAAGCATTAGTTTTAGGAAGGAAAACTGGACGGGGCAAGGTCCTTTGAAAGAGCTCTTTCCCAGGCTTTTTTCTCTTTCTACATGTAAGGACCTGTCGGTCTGTGAATGTCTGATGTTAGTTGGGGACCATCCTATGTGGTCAACAGCGTGGAGACGCCCTCTTCGGGTATGGGAGTTAGAGTGGAAAGCTGTACTATCGGCAATGATAATAAACATATCCGTTTTACCAGACCAGCAGGATCAAAGAATTTGGAGGCATGCAGTGGATGGGTCATACACAGTAAAGAGAGGTAGATCTTTTATCTATTCTAAGCTTGGTCTAACACGCACCAAACCATTTATTTGGTATTCACTTCCACCCCTCAAGGTACAATGTTGGCTGTGGCTGGGCTTTGAGTAACGGTATACCTACCAAGGACAACCTCTGTCAACGGGGCATCTTGTCCTTGAGTGAGTCGGTTTGTGTCATGTGTAAGTCTGCACTTGAAACAAGAGACCACCTGCTTCTCACCTGTCCTATTTCCTGGTTGGTCTGGTCCAAAGTTTGCAAATGGTGGGGGTGTTGGGAAAACTCGGGTAATTTCCCCACTACAACAAACTAGTGAATTGAACTGATTCGATAATTCCCAGGAAAGATGGCCTAGCCTATCTCCTTAGACAGAATTATCATTCCAAGATAAATCCCCAGGAAAGACTGGAGGAACTATGATTCACTTAAAACCCAGCCTCCTAGACAGGACTTACTTGCACAGTGTTTTAATTCACAACTTCACCCGACAAAAGGCGGCTTAGCCAGCCAACAAATGAAGCAAGGCGGCTTTGCCAGCCAACAAAGAAATAAGGCGGCTTAGCCGGCCAACAAAGAGATAAGGCGGCTTAGCCGGCCAATATTGAATACTAAATAAATGCGGAAATTAAAGGCGGAATAATAAAAGAAAGAACACACTAAAATTGTTAACGAAGTTCGGCCAATTATGCCTACGTCTCCGGAGCACTGCTCTTTTAATAGGAGAGGAAGAATATTTAGTACAATTGTTAGGATACAATGTACTCTAATTTGGGATGGATTTCTAAGGCAAGGGGGAGTTCTATTTATAGCAAAACAAAACTCCCCACAAGCACTTTCTCCAAGATGTGGGATTGGAATGGGCAACACTATTC